>CAUYON010033237.1:0-17476 GCA_963573935.1 Arctocebus calabarensis | reverse complement strand
GTGATTATACACACATTAAAAATGAACACACAAATGCACATACACACACGTGCCCAAACACATAAGCTTATGATTCAGGCTCCAAAATATTTCCAGTTTTCTACCTTGACGTACTTGAAAAATCAATAGGATGTAAGCCTTCTCCAGGCATTCTCAGACTTTGTGTTTTAAACTCACATAGTGTCAGCTTAGTTTTTCCTATCCAGCTTTCAAACCAGGTTGGGTTCATCTCCAAAGACCCCTGGTAAGCAGTAATCAACAATCTTCCTATACGGGTGGTGCCTGTGGCTAAGTGAGTAGGGTGCCAGCCCCATATACTTAGGGTGGCAGCTTCAAACCCGGCCCTGGCCAAACTGCAAAAAAAAAAAAAAAATAGCTGGGCAGTTGTGATGGCTGAGGCAAGAGAATCGCCTAAGCCCAAACCCCAAGGTTGCTGTGAGCTGTGACACCATGGAACTCTACTGAGGGTGACAAAATGAGACTCTCTTAAAAAAAAAAAAATTCCCCTTCAAATAAAACAATAAAGCTTTGGACTAGATAACTTTGTGGTGAATTCTAGCAACAAGGTAGAAAAAATTTACCCCAAACCTTCTCAAAGTTTTTTAAAAAACTGAAGTCAGGAAAGAATAATTCCTAACTCATTCTGAAGCCAATATTGTTCTAATATCAAAATCAGACAATACAAGTAAGAATAAAAAACTACAGAACAATGTCCTTTATGATTATTGATATAAAAATAACCAACAAATATCAGCAAACAGCATATGGAAAGGATTATATACCATTGTCAAGTGGGATTTATTCCTGGAATGAAAAGATGGTTCAATATATGAAAAAGTCAATCAAAGTAATATACCACAACAGCAGAATAAAGGAAAAAACTACATTATCACCTTATTTGATGCAAACAAAAAGGATCTGAAAAAATTCAGCATTATTTCATGATAAAAACAGCCAGCAAGCTAGAAATAGAAGGAAATTTCCTAAACATGATTAAGGTCATGTCTTAAAAAGCCACAGCTGACATCTTAATCAATGGTGAAATAGTGAAAGCTTTTCCCCTATTATCAGGGACAAGAAAAGAAAGCCCACTATACGTATTTCTATTCCATACAGCATTGGGCTTCCAGCCAGAGCAATTAGATAAGAAAAAGAAGCAAAATTCATCCAAACTGGAAAAGAAGAATTAAAATTAACTGTTTGCAGATGGTATGTTCTTTTATGCAAAAAAGCCTAAAGATCACACGCACACACAGTTTAGAGCTAATTAACAAATTCAACGAAGTTGCAGTATATAAAATCAACCCACAAAGCTTAGTTGCATTTCTACACACTAACAATGAAAAATTCTCAAAAGAAATTAAGAAGTTAACTCCATTTAAACTATCATCAAAAGAGTAAAATGTTAATTAACAAACTAAGCCAAAGAGGTGAAAGACCCGAACACTGAAAGCTGTATAACACTGCTGAGAGAAACTAAAGACAGCATAAATAAATGGGAAGACATCTCATATGCATGCATTAGAAGACATAATATTGTTGTGCTATTTTATATGTATGTGTTTTTTACCATATACATACATCTAAAACTAAATATATATAGTTTGTCCTTGGCTTCTGACCCAGAGTCTCTACAATGGCTGGAATTTCCTCAGTGGTAGGAACTTCTTTTGTTATTCATACCAAGTCCCTTTCAATAATATCTGAGTCACTGATGTGATGACTCTTGGGTAGGAATGGGGAGACTAGACAGCTTCATGATGAGGGCTGATTGACAGAAAGACAAATCCTTGATTAGAGGGATGGAGGCTTCAGCTCCACACCATGTTTGTGTGTCCCCTCCCTGGATAGCTCCCACCTCTAGGGAGGGAAAGAGAGGAACTGGAGACTGAGATCAATAACCAGTGGCCAATGACTTGATCAATCATGTCTACACACTGAAACTGTCATTAACAATCCCTGAGTGACTGGGTTGAGAAAGCACCTGGGTGAGTGAATGTATCCATTTGCTGGAAGGGTGGTGTACTCAGAGAGAGCAGGGAAGCTCCATGTCCCCTATTCCAAACCTTGCACTATGCAACCTTCCATTTGGCTATTTCTGAGTTGTTTATTCTTTGTAATAATCAAGTAATACTAAGTGAATTGCTTTCTTGAGTTCTGTGAGTCACCGTGGCATGTTATTGAATCTGAATGATGTATGAGGGATTATGGAAGCCCCCAAATTTTGTAGTTTGCCAGGCAGAAATATGGATAGCTTGAGCATGCCATTTGTGGCTGGTATCTGATGTAGGACAGTGCCATGGGACTGAGCCTTTAATCCATGGTGTCTCAAGGTTAACTCCTGGAGTTAAGAGTCAGAACTGAAGTAAATTGTTGGACAAACTTACTACAAAGCTATAGAAATTGAAGTAGTGTTGTACTGGAATAAGAACAGACATACAGGATAAAGAAACAGAGAACAGAAGTAAATCCTGTATATATGATTTCTGACAAGACTGTCCAGATCATTCAATGGGGGAAAAGATAGTCTTTTCAACAAATGGTTTTGGACAACTAGATAGCCATACACAAAAGAATGAAATTAGACCCCTATTACACACTATACTTGAAAATTAATTCAAAATATATCAAAGACCTATGTGTAAGACCTAAAACTATAAAACTCTAATAAGAAAACATGGAAATCTTTATAACTTTAGATTAGGCAATACAGTTGACTTCTGAACAACATGGCGGTTAGGAGTGTGACCCCCTGCACAGTATAAACTCTGCATATAAGTTTTAACTTCCCCTGAACTTAATTACTGTTGACTGGAAGACATACTGATAACATAAGTAGTCAACACATATTTTGCATATTATATACTATATTCTTCCAATAAAGCTAGAGAAGAGAAAATGTTAAGAAAATCATAAGAAAGAGAAAATATATTTACTATTCATTAAGTGGAATCATAAAAATCTTCATTTTCTTCAACTTCATATTGAGTAGGCTAAGGAAGAAGGGTTGATCTGTCTCAGGAGTGATACAGACAGAAGAGATGGCAGTGGAAGGGAGGTAGGAAAGGCAGGCACACTCAGTGTGATTTTACAGAAATACACTGCAATTTCTGTCTGGCTTTTCTGTGTTTTCACTTCTTTACAAGTGTTTTTTTAATATATAGTAACAATCTTTCTTTTACCATTTGCTTTGTTTTCAGTGTCCATATCACAGAAGGATCCAAGCAGTCCTGAATAATCTAAACCCTTCTGAATGTCAACCTGTTGTCTGGCACTCCTGTGTGTTCTTCCTCAATGTATGGCACTGGTTTGAAAGCACTCATCTCCATCAAGTCAGCTTCTGCTAATCCCTCTGGTGAGGTGTCTATCAGCTCTTAAATTTCTCCATGATCCCTATTTTGAAACTCTTCACTCCCCATCTTTTTTTTTTTTGTTGCCATATCCACAGTCTCTTTCATGATTTCCTTGATGGGCTTAGTTGTAAATCCTCTGAAGTCATGCACTACATCTGGACACAGTTTTCTCCAGCAGGAATTTACTATTTGGGGGTTGATAGTTTTCACAGTTCTTTCTACAACAATGATTATATCATATAATAAGGATATATCCACTCATAATTTCATGATATTTTTGCCATCTGGATACTCTTCGATAGGCTGACAATCTTTTCCATAGGGTATTGTGTGCAATGAGCCTTAAAGGTTCTTATACCCTCCCCACCCCACCGATCTCGAGGTTAAATTTGAGATGTTGAGTTTGAAGGCAAGTAGAATGCTTTGAAGCCTTTGTGGTTGAACTCATAGCGTTCTTGGCAGCCAGGGGAAATGTCCAATATCAAAAGAACTTTAAAAGTCGGTCTCTTACTGGCAATGTGCTCCCTGATTTCAGGGACAAAGCATCAATGAAAATAATCCAGAAAAAGGTTCTTGCTGTCCAGGCATTCTTGTTGTATAACCAAAATACTGTTTATCTCAAAGCTTTGAAGTTAGTAACTTTCCAGATAAGGGCAGTAGTAATCATAAACCATTCTGCATTGGCCTTGAATCCTGGCCCTTGCTTGTCTTACTTATAAATAAATGTCTTTTGAGGTACTTGCCCCCCCCCCCCCGAATAGGGCACTTTTGCCTGCATTATAAACATATTCAAACAGATATCCTTTCCCCTCTGATTTTCTTTTTATTTATTTTTTTGAGACAGAGTCTCACTATGTCGCCCTGGGTAGTGTGCTATGGCGTCACAGCTCACAGCAACCTCAAACTCCTGGGCTTAAGCAATTCTCTTGCTTCAGCCTCCTGAGTAGCTAAGACTACAGGTGCTCACCACAAAATCCGACTATTATTGGTTGTAGTTGTCATTGTTGTTTAGCACGCCCAGGCCAGGCTCGGAACTGCCAGCCTTGGTGTATGTGGCTGGCACCCTACTCACTGAGCTATGGGTGCCAAGCCTCCTCTAATTTTAATGATCTGAGAATTCATCTTGGCAAAAGCTACTTCTTCTGTTAATTAGTTTTTTTAAAAATTAAATCAGAACTGTATACACTGAAGCATTTATGGGATATGATGTGCTCATTTTATATACATTTTGGAATGATTACATCAAACTGGTTAAAATAGCCTTCACGTTACTTACTGTATTAAGACATTTATACTCTACACATAATAGATTTGACATGAATCCTTGCAATATGCACCATAGGTCTGGTTCCATCGTTTATCCTCCCTCCATCTACCCTTCTCCATCCACTTCCCTCCTTCATCCTGGGCTATAGTTGTGTTTTATCTAACATATGAAAGTATGAGTGATTATAAATTGGTTTTATAATAGTACTGAGTACATTTGATACTTTTTCTTCTGTTCTTGAGATACTTTACTAAGAAGAGTATGTTCCAGCTTCTATCTTTTTTAAGGCTGCATAATATTCCATGGTACATACATACCACAATTTATTAATCCATTCCTGTGTTGATGGGTACTTGGACTTCTTCCATGACTTGGCAATTATGAATTAACCTGCAATAAACAATCTGGTGCAAATATCTTTGTTGCAAAGTGATTTTTGGTCTTTTGGTCATATACCTAGTAGAGGAATTGCAGAATTGAATGGCAGGTCTACTTTTAGATCCCTAAGTGTTCTCTAAACTTCTTTCCAAAAGGAGCATATTAGCTTGTTTTCCCACCAGCAGTGCAGAAGTATTCCCTTTTCTCCACATCTATGCCAACATTTGTAGTTTGAAGATTTTGTTAATTTGGGCTACTCTTATAGGAGTTAGATGATATTGCAAAGTGGTTTTGATTTGCATTTCTCTGATTAAAGATGATGAGCATTTTTTCATGTGTCTGTGGGCCATGTGCCTGTCTTCTTCAGAGAAGCTTCTGTTCTGTGCCTGTCTTGTTCAGAGAAGTCTCTTGCCCACAATACAATGGGATTACTTGTTCTTTTCTTTCTTTTTTCTTTTCGTTTTTTTTGAGACAGAGCCTCAAGCTGTTGTCCTGGATAGAGTGCTACGGCATCACAGCTCACAGCAACCTCCAACTCCTGGGCTTAAGTGATTCTCTTGCCCAGCCTCCTAAGTAGCTGGGACTACAGGTGCCTGCCACAACACCTGGCTATGTTTTGGTTGCAGTCGTGTCATTGTTGTATGGCAGGCCTGGGCTAGATTTGAACTCGCCAACTCTGGTGTATGTGGCTGGAGCCTTAGCCACTTGAGCTACAGGCACTGAGTGTCACTTGTTGTTTTCTTATTCATACCTTTGCATTCTCTATGGATTCTCGTTATCAAACCTTTATCTGAAACATAAACTGCAAATATCTTCTCCCATTCTGAGGGCTGTCTGCTTGCTTACTTATTGTGTTCTTGGCTATGCAGAAACTTTTTAGTTTGATCAGATCCCAGTAATGTATTTTTGGTGTTGCTTCAATTGCTGGGTGGGTCCTCCTCATAAAGTAATCTCCCAGGCCAATTTCTTCAAATGTTTCCTCTGCACTCTCTCCAAGTATCTTTACAGTTTCATGTCTTAAATTTAAATCTTTTATCCAGTGAGAGTCAATTTTTGTTAATGGTGAAAGGTGTGGGTATAGTTTCAGAGTTCTATAAGTTGTCATATAATTCACACAGCACTATTTGTTAAATAGGGACTCTTTCCCCCATGTTTTTGATAGGTTTATCAAAAATCAAATGATGATAAGAGGTTTTTATCCTTTAAGGTATGATGAGATTCTTGTCTGCAGCAGATATCTGATCTGAGTTTATGTATCCAGTCAGCCAACCTGTGCCTCTGTAGAGGACAATTTAAATCATTCACATTAATTGAGATAATTGGTAAGCTGGTAATGTTTGGGTGTAAAGTTTTTGAAAGTCCAGTAGAAGTTTTTAATCCTTTTGCCACTATGGAAGTTAAGTTTTGATCAAAAATTTATGAGTGAGTTTACCTTGATGGTAGAGCAATATGCTAGTTGTTATGGAGGATGGGTCTGAGAATATCCTGGAGAGCTAGTTTAGTTATGGCAAATTTCTTCAACATGTGTATGTCATTAAAGTATTTGATTTTTTCATCATAAACGAAACTCAGTTTAGCTGGATACAGGTTCCTAAGCTGAAAGTTGTTTTGTTTTAGGAGATTGAAGGTTGATGACCATCCTCTTTTGGGTTGAAAATTTTCAGCTGAGAGACCTTCAGTCATTTTAATATTCTTCCCCTGGAGGTTATGATTTTCTTACAGCTGGCTGCTTGCAGAATTTTCTCCTTCGTATCAACTTTGGCAAAGTTAATTACAATGTGTCTAGGAGCTGCCTTGTTTGGATGGAGTCATGTTGTGGTTCTGAAACTATCTGCTATGTGAGTTTCAGTATCTCTTGCCATGCTTGGGAAGTTCTCTTTGATTATATCTTGAAGTACAGCATCTGTGCCTTTAGGAACATCTTCACCTTCAGGAATTCCTATAAGGTCAATGTTTGCTCTTTTAGAGTGGTCCCATAACTCTCTCAGGGTATGATCCATTTTTGCTTTCTACTTCTCTGCCTCTTTGAGCATTTGGGAATGTTCAAAAGCTTTGTCTTCAGTGTCAGAGATCCTTTCTTCTGCCTGCTCCATTCTGTTCCTGAGGGATTCTTCTGTAGTTTTCAGATCTTTGAGGGCTGCAAATTGTTGCCTCAATGTGTCAACATCTTTGGAGATTTTGTCTTTGAATTCATTGACTACTTAAGCTAACTTCTGAATTACTCCTTGAATTTTTAGTTCCACCTTTACTTCAATTATATTAATCTTATTTGCCATCCAAATTTTGAACGCGATTTCTGACATCTCAGCCATTTGTTTATGAATGGGATCTTCTGATATGTCTCCTTTGTCATTTCTTTGGGGAGTTGATCTACTCTGATTATTCATGTTGCCAGAATTTTTCTGCTGATTCTGTGCCATGATTATTTTTCACCGTTTGACTAGAAAAGCT
The DNA here is from genome assembly GCA_963573935.1 of Arctocebus calabarensis. Taxonomy (NCBI): domain Eukaryota; kingdom Metazoa; phylum Chordata; class Mammalia; order Primates; family Lorisidae; genus Arctocebus; species Arctocebus calabarensis. Next base: position 10,027 of record CAUYON010033237.1, on the reverse strand, counting down.
GGTAAGGTGAAACTGGATTGAGGGCTCCTGGAGTTGTAATCAACCAGCCCTTCCTTTACCAAAAAGCTGGGATTAGCGACTATGGCTTTTCCCCTACAACTTTACAAAGTTCCTGTTCAGTACTGCAGCCTGAGTCTCTGGTGACCTGCTTGATGTGATGGGGCCAGGTGGCTCTGTTTTTTATTCAGCTTGTCTCTGTCCAAACCTAGTGAATCAGTGGCTTTGGGCTGAAATCTCAGTTCTGGAGAAATACAAGCAACTAAGACACCTCGCCCCCCGCCCCTCACCCCCCCCAAACAACAACTGAAAGGAGAATCAGACCATCTCACTTCAATGCAACCAGGGCACAACCTTGAAAGGTCCCTGGGTGATCGGCCCAGGTTGAGAGTTCCAAACCAATTGTCCTGGTCAGCACTTTATCTGTCTCCCACAGATAGTAGGAGAGTTGAAAAGGTCTCCAGGAACTAGACAGCAGGGGTCAACTGGCAGCTCAAGTGTGACTCGCCCTGGTGCTCCGTGGAGTCAGAAAGGCCTGCCTAGCAAAACAGTCCAGAGGTGCTGGTGTCTCCGTCCCCACCTTGCACCTCCATTATGTCTAGTCTTTGGTAATCGTGTGGGGCTGTGGCTGAGTTCTCTCCAATGAGCAAATGCACCAGGGATTTGCACCTGCTAGAATCAAAGGGGAGTTAATGTCTCCTTGGCCAGGCTGTCACATTCAGCCACCAGCTGGCAGGGGGAGCTAGAGCCTGACTACCTCAGGTGCTCAATGGAAACTGGGGAGTATTTCACCCGAATTTGTTGTAAGCCAGAGGTTAACAAAGCAGCAAATGTTTTTCTCCTTCCAAGGCCATCCCTCTGCCCCAGCCGCAATACTCCTTTGATATCCCTTCAGGGCGAGCTTTGGCTACCTCTGGCAATTCACAGAATTGGGGAGGTTTCTCTCTGTAATCTGACCTGGGTGTACTCGCTCTATTATCACTGATGCTGAGTAGCAGGTACCTCTGTCCACTGCTGGTTTGCACATTTGCAAAGCCAGGCCAGACACCCTCCCCGCTGTGCCTTTCTGCATTGCTACTGAATTTACTGCTTCACAGCAGCTGTGCTGCTGCGGCCCATGAAATGCCCAGTCTTAGCAAAGAACTATGGACTTTCCAGTATCTGCAGGGATTGGGCTTCTAGACCATGAGGTGAGGGGGGAAGGGTGGATTGGGAATTCAAAGTGGCAGGGAAAATATTTGTTCAACTTTCATGCCAGGCAAGAGAATACCCAGGCTCACAGCAGGATCTCTCGGGAGAAGGAGTCCCAGCCTCCAGTGACTCTCTCCCATGTGGTGAGACAAGAGGTCTTCAGTTCACTGCTTGCTTGTAGAGATCATATAGCAAGCCACTCTCTTGGGGGCGGGGATGGAAACTTGTCCTCTTTGGAATGGGTTTTGTACCTGAAATTTGCTTTCTTGGAATCACAGCTTGCCTCAGCAGGGATGACATGCAGTTATCAATCTTCTCTCTCAGCTCAGATTCCGACCTTCAGCTTTATTGGGTTCTTTCTGGCCATTATGTCTCCCCCTGGATGGGCACTTCTGTTGAAAGCTTACTTCAGTCAGCCATATCCCCCTGCCCCCCTATTTTGACTTTTTAAGCCTAACCTATTCCTAAAATTATCAAATTATCCATTACTGTTATTAAATTCTCACCTTTAGATCCTTCACTTTCCTGTTGCTTCAAATCATCATATAATGACTTTTCTTCTTCTAAAATCATATTAGAGTCTATAGGTATGCCTTTCTTACAGTGATCCTGCATTCACATAGCAGTTGCATTTAAATAGGAGATTAAAAGGTATTTAGCAAAAAGTATAAGATTTTTTGCCTGCTGACACAGATGTGGTGATGGCTTCTTTCCTTTCCTTTCCTTTTTTCTTTTTTTTTTACAGTGGTCATTATACTGGATTCATTTATCTTGAGATGGTGGGTTACTGCAGCTGCAGACCTTAATCTATGATACATATTAGACAATTGAACTTTTTCTTGGAATGTCATGAATTTTTTCTGTTTCTTAGGGACACTCCCTGAATCACTAGTGGTACTTTAGTCAAAGTTTACAATATTGTGCTAAATATGACAAAAAAGTTCTCTAGAATTGTGAGCTCACGTTTACTGAGAAACACTATTTACTGGAAAGGTGATCTGCTCAGAGATGTCTAACATTACGTGACATTTTAACTGGATACTCACAATGCTTGAGCTCACTTTGATAGCAACAGGTGGTAGTTATGAAATTATTGTAGTAGTATAGTATGTGGTATAGGTAACTTTATGAAGTTATGCTTTAATACTGCATCATTTCTCCTTACTGCAAATCATGCCACTTATAGTATGGGTAAATTTTGATACATTTTTAACTTTTTATAATAGATTTATGTATGTATATGGTAGTAAAGGATGAATTAGTATCTCTATATATTTTGTACATTCACCAATGCATTCATAAAATGCCTAGTTTTTTAATTTTTTAAAAAATATTTCTAGGCAGTATGGCTTATCTGTGAGTTTTTCCACATTGTTTCAAATCTCCAATATATATATTGAAAAAATATTCATGTATAAGTGAACCCATGACCTTAAACCCTTGCTTTTCAAGGGTTTGACCATAGTTTCTTAGCCACAGTACCAAAAGCACTAAAAGAAAACAAACTCAGCATCATCAAAATTGAAACTTTGGTGTTGCAAAGGACACCATCAAGAAAATGAGGAGACGAGCTAAAAAATAGGAGAAAATTTTGTAAATAACATATCTGATAAGGTACTTATAACTAAAATATATAAAGAATTCCTATAGTTAAAGCGATTAGAAAGGAAAAGGAAAAGCTATCTTTATTTGCAAGTAAGATGTATGTATTCTTGGAAAAACCCAAGAGAATAAGCAGAAATATTCCTATAAGCAAGTATTACTATAAGCATGGAAAATAAAAATCCATGTACAGAGGCGGCGCCTGTGGCTCATCGAGTAGGGCGCCGGCCCCATATACTGAAGGTGGCCGGTTCAAACCCAACCTCGGCCGAACTGCAAAACACAGAAAAATAGCCGGGCGTTGTGGCGGGCGCCTGTAGTCCCAGCTACTTGGGAGGCTGAGGCAAGAGAATCGCCTAAACCCAGGAGCTAGAGGTTGCTGTGAGCTGTGTGATGCCACAGCACTCTACCGAGGGCGATAAAGTAAGACTCTTGTCTCTACAAAAAAAAAAAAACAAAAAAAACAAAAATCCACGTACAGAAAGTTTTATGTAAAAGCAACAACCCAAAAAGATACATTGGAAGAGAAAAATTCCACTTATAATAGTAGCAAAAAGACAAAATGCCCAGAAATGGGCCTAAAAAGATTTCATATATATATAGCCTCTAAATATATTACAAGATTCTCAACTTCATTTATGTTATGGGTTCAATTCATATGTTCAAAAACATATGAATTGGGTTCCCCCCAAATTCACATGCTAAATCCTAATCTCTAGTACCTCAAAATGTGACCTTATTTGGAGGCAGGTCCTTACAGAGGTAATCAGGTTAAATTGAGGTCATTAAGGTGGCTTCTAACCTAATATGACTGGTGTCCTTTTAGGACAAGGACAGAGAATAGAAGACAGTATGAAGGGACACAGGGAGAAAGCAGCCATTTGCAGGCCAAAGAGAGAGGCAGGATGAATCCTTCCCTCAAAACCCTCAGGAGGCATCAACCTGTGGACTCCTTGTCCTTAGACTTATAGCTTCCAGAACTGTGAGACAATAAATGTCTGCTGTTTAAGCATCCAGTTTGTGGTTCTGTTATAGCAGCCCTACCAAACAAATATAATATACATAATAAGAGAAATATAAGAGTTATAAAAGATATACCATATCCTTAAAAATGGCCATCTCTTTAGATTTCAGTAAGTAAAGGACTTCCAATTTTATTCTTATACTTCCACATGGATCTAATGTTTATAATGACTATGGCTTGGATATGTAATTAAAAATTAAGATAAAGAAAACTAAGAACCTCTTGTAGAACTTCTCTCCCTTATTTATACATATACCTATGCACAAACACATATACACAAATTATTTTTCTTTAATGAGAATGGGATAAATATTATAAATATTGTTTCATAACATTTTTTAAAGTTAAAGTATGCTATCCGTACAAGTACATTTATCTCAATAGTCTTGAAGGGCTGCACTATGTTTCATTGTATCAATATTTATGTAATCAATTATCTATTGATTGTCAGATTATTTCTATTTCATTCTTAAAAATAATGCTATAATAAACATATCAATATACACCTTATTTTTCTTTTTTAAATGTAAATTTTGTTGAGTGAATTGCTGGGTCAAAGGGCATAAGTTTTTTTTTTTTTGCAGTTTTTGGCCGGGGCTGGGTTTGAACTCACCACCTCCAGTTTATGGGGCCAGTGCCCTACTGCCTTGAGCCATAGGCACCGCCCAATAAGTGTTTTTTCTTTGAGATAGAGTCTTATTTTGTCACTCTCGGTAGAGTGCTGTAACATCACAGCTCACAGCAACCTCAAACTCTAGGGCGTAAGTGATTCTCTTGCCTCAGCCTCCCAAATCGCTGGGACTATAGGCACTTGCTACAATGCCCAGCTATTTTTATTTTTTGGTTGTAGTTGTCATTATTATTTGGCTGGCCTGGGCTGGATTTGAACCTGCCAGCTCTGGTGTATGTGGCTGGCGTTCTAGCCGCTGAGCTACAGGCGCCAAGCCAGGGCATAAGTTTTTATACATATTGCAAAATTTGCTTACTTTATACACCTACTGTATATATTTCTTTTTTTTAATATCACAAAATATCATCAAGCAATACATGTATAGTTATATGAAAGTGCTCACTTGCCAACATCTTCACTAATGCTGGGTATTATTAATCCTTTAACTATCTCTGAATTTGATAAGAGAAATATGTAGTCTTTTTTTGTTTAAAGACAGGGTCCCGCTATATTGCCCAGGCTGTTTCTGAACTCCTGACTTCAAGCAGTCTTCCTGCCTTGACCTCCCAAAGTGCTGGGATTATAGGCGTGAGCCACCATGCCTGGCCAGAATTTCATCTCTGTTCTGTACATTTAAAAATTTTTGTGTGGGGTAATTTTCTTTTCTTCCTTCCTTTGTTTGCTTTCTTCCTTCTCTCCCTCCTTTTTATCTTTCTCTCTCTGTGAAAAGAATTATGTCATTCCACTTCCAGATTAATTTTTTTCTTTTAGCTTGAAATAGTATCCTTATCCATACTAGATTACTACATATACATGGGTATGTTTTAAATACTGAACCTCTCACATACCAACACATTTTTAAAAAAAGAAAAACATCAAGTCAAGATGAAGTACAACTTCCCCAAAACTTTTTACTTCCGTAAAAGTAATTCTGAGGAAGATGAGAAATGTATTCGGAACTATTGGAAAGATTATTGAGAGGAATAACTAACATAACCTAGTGAAAACCTCTAATATACTGACGGAAACACAAGAGGAATTCAGGATAAGAATAATAGGAAGACAGGTAGCACTGACAGGGAAAGGAGAGAATCAAGATGTTTATACCAGCTTAAAAAATAAATTCAACACATGTTTATTGAACATTTTTATAGGGTAATGAAATGCCAAGCTAACTACAACTTTTTTAATATAAGGAATGAAAGCAAATATAATCTAAATCATTCTCTAGGCCATGACTAAGGATCCTAGAACCATGAAAATGTGGAGAAACCTGTATAATGTATAAGATTAATTTAGGGAATAGGGATAATATTCTTAGTCAGCGATGTAAGGCTTTTATTAATTTTCAGGGTTTATTTGGATTTTCACATTTGGGAAATTCAGAGTATTCTTAAAGACTAGCATACCTTTTATTTTTCACCTGTATCTTATGTCAGAAGGCTAATATTATACTATTCATCTGCATAAAGATATGAACTAAAGCTGTACCTGTGTCTTAAATTTGTAATCTTAGTGTACATAAAGTTCTCAATCATGCCACAGACTTAAAGAAATCCCAAATTAATCACTTGATAGTGTCACTAAGGAATGAGTACTCTATATTATCCACTCTAATATTAATACAACAAACATATGGGTCAGTCATCAATGTAGGATGAAGACTTACTTGCATTTTTCTTCTTGTTTTCCAGATGATCTAGTAGTTGTTTTATTTCAGCATCATATTCTACCCATTCTGGGACAATCCTGGCAGCAGCTTTTAGTTTGGGTTCTTTTGTTTTGGGGTTATTGCACTAAAAATTTAAATAAACTTTGTTAATGAAAAATCATGCTCCAAGAAACATAAAGGAAATAATTGAGGACAATGCTGTGTCACTGAAGCAAACAAAAAAATTTTATAAAAAGCAGAGCTTATTAAATACTTTAATTCCTGAAAGTTTAACATAAATAGGATCAAGTAAAATGACAAGTTACAACTTATATAAATAATAATTGCTTAAAGAAATATCTCTATCAGAAATTTAAACAAAAATTGTTGAAAGACATTTCCATAGATCATAACAAACTTGTTAAACAACTCTGCAAAATTCTTTGACATAAGATCTAATCACATTACTATTCTGTAAAAGAACACAGCAGACTAGTCTGGTTTGTAGGCACAGTGGAAAAGCAATGGAAGTGGAATCTTAGCTCTTAAGGTTCCAAATCCAATAGCAGGACCAGGGTCAGGGAATAACTTTGTGGGGGGCAGGGGTGCATTTTAGTTCCTTTACCTGCAAAAGAAATTAAAATAAGAAAATTTCCAAAGTTCTACCAATATATGATCAATTTAAACCACTTGGTTGTACTATAACATTTCTTAGAAAAATAATGTTAAAAGGTATCTGGAGGCACAGCTGACAGGACTTGCTGATGTATCAGATGTGAGAAAAGTTAGGCTTCAAAGACAGCTCCACTATTGGCTTTAGCAGTGGATTACCATTTATCAAGAAAGAAAAGATAAGGGGAGGAACATAGAGGTCTACTTTTAAAGAAAGCCCATTTGCCCCTGACAAAGCATTAATGCAGGCTTCTTAGAGCACACCTCTGCAGAACCTTTCCTCCACTTCGATTTATCTCATTGGCTTAGGGGAAAGCTATTAGTCAGGAGCCCTGAGCCTGTTGTCTTAATCCTTTCCTTGCCAAATATTTTCAACTTCATTCATTGCGGATTTTTTTTTCCTAGAGTTGATATATTCCTGACATAAGTGTTAAATAGGATTTTCTGTGCAGAAATTAACTGTGCAGGCAATGTTTTTTTAAACAGAAAAGTTAATGGAACTATTTGCTTTCTTTTTAATTTTCGTGAACTATTAAAATAAAAATACTATGTTTTATTTAGTTTCTTGTGCTGCAATGTACTTTGGGTTTTGTTTTCGTGGTGTGTGTGTGTGTTCACGCGCTTTTTATCAGTGGTTCTTAACTGGGTGATCATGCTTCTTAGGAGACCCTTGGCAAGATGGGGAGAAAATCTTGGCAGTAGGCAGGAGAGTGGTGGTGTGCTACTGCCATCTAGTGGGTAGAGGCCAGGGATGCTGTTCAGTGTCAGAGGCTGCACAGGACACTAGTCCCCCAGTTCTCCAGCCCTAAATGACAATAAGGCTGATGCTGAGAAACCTCGATTGAAATGGAAAGGTGAGACTGTACCATGACGTTCATAAACATTTTTGTTCCCACCTTCTTTTCCTCTCTATTAGGCCATGTCCTTGGGATTTTCCTGCAAACCCTTAACATTTCCTCCAGATGTTGATCACGAATAGCATGTTCTTTACTTTTATTTTTAAGCATTTCTGAGGAAGAGATAGGCTGAACACCAAGATTTACCCTACCCATCCTTTTCCAGTGCACTGCTATTGCTAAGAAGTAGTTGTCCATCCAGGAAAGGCATTTGTCAGTTCCTCTTACAGCTACGTCTGGTCATGTGACCAACTCCCATCAAAGGGCCAGCCCTTTAGGATTCAAGATGTGTTTTCTGCATTCATTTTTCCCCTTTCCTCTAGGTCAGCACTATCCAATAGAATGATGAAAATCACACATATAATTTAAAATTTTCTAGTAGCCACAAGAATAAAACAAATATAAAAAGAAGAGGTGAAATCCATTTTAATACTACATTTAATCCAATTCATCTAAAATATAATTAGTCAACATGTAATCAATACAAAAATTAGTGATAAGATACTTTTACGTTCTTTTCATTTTACAGTGTCTTCAAAATCTGGTGTCTACTTTATAACTTAAAGCACATCTCAATTCAGACAAGCAGCATTAAGAGCTCAGGAGCCACAGTGGCAAGTGAGAACTGTACACTGGAAGCAGCGGCATGGGAAGGTCAATAGCCCCTGATCACACCCAAGACACTGACAGAGACACCACTTAGGCTTCTGCCTGAGTAAGCATGAAGCCACTGAAATTTGGGGGTTTGTTAGGGAAGCTCATGCTAACTTAAGTACTAAAGATCCATGGAAGACCCATGCCACTTAATCCATCACAACGTGACCTTCGCAACATGTATCTTTTTTCCCCATGCAAACCCCTCTTGTTTATTTGACTAAACAAAAATAAAATAAGCTGCATAGGAACAATTTTAAAGTACAAAGAGACACCAACTTTATTCTAAGGCTGTAGTTAGTGGCTAATAAGCGTTTCCTTGCACCTTCCAGCTTTCTCCACGGACCAGAGTCATGCCTTGAGAAGCCTATTAACCAACACGGGAGTTTTTAAACACTTTTCCATTGGTTCTTCAAACATCTTAATAGTTATATTCCATAATGTTGTTGGCCTCTCTTTACAAATTTCTCTTGCTGCCCTCTTAATAATGCCTTTTTTAGTGGCTTTTTTTGGGGGGACAGGAGCTCACTCTGTTACCCAGACAAAAGTGCAGTAGCTTCATTATAGCTCAATGCAGCCTCAAACTCCTGGGTTCAAGTGATCCCTGCCTTAGCTGCCCAAGTTGCTGGAACTATAGTCACTTGCCAACACATCAGCTAATTTTTCTATTTTTTTTTTTTTTTAGAGACAAGAGTCTCACTTTATCACCCTAGATAGAGTGCCATGGTATCATAGTTCACAGCAACCTCTAGCTTTTTGGGCTTAGGCAATTCTCTTGCCTCAGCCTCCCGAGTAGCTGGGACCACAGGTGCCCACCATGACACCCGGCTATTTTTTTTTGTTGCAGTTTGGCCAGGGTTGGTATATGGGGCCAGTGCCCTATTCACTGAGCTATATGCATTGCCCTAATTTTTCTATTTTTTGTAGAGATGGTGTCTCGCTCTTGTTCAAACTGTATCGAACTCCCGAGCTCAAGTGAACCACCTTTATTGGCCTCCCAAAGTTTGAGGATTATTGGAGAGAGCCACTGTGGTTGGCCAATAATGCCATTTTATTTATTTCTGCTACACGCTATAACTTATGATTGGTCTAACATGTTGTTGGTATGCTGCTTTTTAAATAGATAATTCTATACATATCTGAACAAATGTCTCTACATTTCATTTTGCTGCCTTATTTTGTTCAAAATTATATGAATTCTAATATTTTGGTAGTTTATCCTTCAATGAGAATCTTTTTAAAATAATTACTCTAGGAGGGAGGGGCAAGATGGCCGACTGGTAGCAGCTTCCGACAGAGGCTCTTGTCCAAAAGGAAAGATAATCTCCAGAAACTGCCCAATTGAGCTGAAGACTGGGAGCCCAGCCAAGAGAGAGAGAAGTGATAACTGCAGGTCACCTCTATGGCAAGCTGCGACTTCTAGAAACCAAGGTTCAGGCAGAAAAACTGAACTAGGCTCGGCGCCTGTGGCTCAACGGGCTAAGGCACCAGTCACATACACCTGAGCTGGCGGGTTCGAATCCAGTCAAGGCCCGCCAAACAACAATGATGGCTGCAACCAAAAAATGGCCGGGCGTTGTAGCGGGCACCTGTAGTCTCACCTACTTGGAAGGTGGAGGCAAGAGACTCGCTTGAGCGCAGGAATGGGAGGTTGCTGTGAGCTGTGATGC
>CAUYON010033235.1:0-12272 GCA_963573935.1 Arctocebus calabarensis | reverse complement strand
CTTCCGGGGACAGGCCACCCTCCAGTGGTCACCTTTGCATTCTGGACAGGGGCCAGGTGGCTTGCCCAGCCAGTGGTGCTGCTGGCAGCAGTCTTTTCTGAAGTGGCCAGTCTGACCTCATTGGAAGCACTTGTTTTTAGCTCCTCTGGTTTCCCTCTGCCCCTGAAAGTTGCTTGTTTGTTGGAGTGCCATTACTAGAGCTGTCATTCTTTTCTGTTCCTTTCTCTCTTTTTCCTCCTTTCTCTACAGGTCTCGGTTACAAAAGACCATAGTGGCCATTTTAAGAAGATTCTCCAGGTTATAGTCTGGGCCTGGAGCCAATTTCTGGAGTTTTCTTTGAATGTCTGGAGCCGCTTGAGTGATAAATTTGTCTTTTAAAATAATCTGACCCTCTATGGAGTCAGGTGTCAATTGGGTGTGTTTTCTCATTGCCTCCCTAAGTCTCTTTTTTTTTTTAAATTAAACCTTAGTTGCATACACTAGTGCAATCAAGGGGCACAATGTGCTGGTTTCATATAAAATCTGAAAAGTTTTCATCAAACTGCTCAACATAGCCCTCATGGCATTTTCTTAGTTATTGTATGAAGACATTTGTATTCTGCATTCACGAGTAAAATCCTGGAACCCTCCATCTTCTATGGAAGCAGACAATGAAGACAGCCAACCACAGACCACCTACACTTGTGAGCCAAAAGAAAGTTTAAAGTTATCATTTAGGAAACAGCAAGAAAAATCCCAATATGGTTTTCTTTTAGCATCACTGAATAAGTGCTTCTGACCTGACGCTGTTCTACCTTTGCCTATTACTAATTATACTAATCAGATTTATGTTTTCCAGAAATGTCATCAAGCCACACGCAATAAAGATGGTTCCAGTCCATGAACCCCTGTGCACTCTCCTTCCGGAGAAACCCTAACTGCCCCCTTCTATCATCGCCTGATTCAGCAGGAAGCAGTTAGATCGAGTCTTCGCCCTTTTTCCCTAACAGCAGTTAGAGTTTCTACTCAGAGAGGGAGAATTGGTGCAGGACATTTGGCACCCCAGCCAGCTCAGCGGAGCTGGTGGACCTGCTGCCTCCTCCTTGGTGGTGTTGGTGCTGCGGCAGCCAGCTGAAGTACTAGCGGGCTGGATGACAGGCAAGGAGGGGGACCTACAACCCCCACCGGAGGCTCCAATAGCCAAAAAGGTCGGACAACTGCAGAGGAGTCGCCTGTGCCTTGGTGTTTCCTTCACTTTACACTTAGGACTAAATGTGGAACCCCCATTTCCTATGCCTCGGTCAATTTCTTGTGAATTTCCTAGGCCTCAATTCCATGAATGGATCGTGTCCATCCATTGATACATTCATTCACCTTGCCCCGGAAGAAGGGACTGTGTTTACTCATTGATACATTCATTCACCTTGTCCCCGGCGGAAGGGACTGTGTTCATTCGTTTCCTGGCCAAGGAACCCACACACCTATATATACCCCAAGGACTATAAGCCTAAAGGGGGAGACCAGGAAAGACTGGGAAAGAAACAGAGAGAGCTTTTCCCTCCCCACTTGAGTTCTCTCTCTCTACCAGGAGCTTTAGTGTTTTCTGTATTCTTTTCTGTAAATAAATTCTGTCTTACCACTGGGAAAAAAAAAAAAAAGAAAATCCCATAAATTCTATGGAAAATAGACCTAAAAATCTATCAGTTCAGTCTCAATTTGCATATCCTAAACTCACTGCCTATTTAATATTTAAAATAGGAATCAATTCTTATTATGACCATAGAGAGCCACCAGATGGAGCTCTTTTACACACTTGCTTCTTAATTTCCTACTAGGCTACTTAACATCTATTAGACATTCTGTTACACAGAAAGTTGAGATACAGGATCAACACTGATCCTTAAATATTTTAACCTATGGAACCTAATGAGAAAATGTGCAGATCAAGGACTGTTGTTCTGTTTAAGTCACACCCTTATTTATGAACCTTTCTCATTTACTTCGCAGTCTGTCATTGCCTTCTTATTTCTCAAAGCTCTTTCCTCAACCAATGTTTCTGTCCTACTCTCTGCCCCAACTGGAGAATAGAAAAGTTTTAAGAGTAGAAAGAATATTAGATGTGGGAAAGAGAATGGCTTGGCATATATGGTATTCGCAAACTATGACCTCAGATAACAGGTAAATAAATAAGATCTCTCATCTGGAAAAAGAAATAAGACGTGATAAAAATACCCTAAAATGTTGAAAACTACCATTAAATAAAAACAATGGAAAAGAATCTCTTAAAAGTCATTTATATTTGAAAAATAAAAACTGATGCATAAGTAATTAAAATATTCTATAGGGTCCATTCACCAAAGTTTAATTTATGTAACCCAAATCTATCAGTTTCCCCCAAAAAACAAAACATAAAATTTTGTTCTTTGTGTATAATTCTAGCAAGCTTACTTCTGTGGGTGTAAAACAGAAAAGCTAGAAACAAACAAGAACAACAGTAGCAGCTTACAGACAAAATAAATTATAAAACTAATATATTTTTCAACTAATTATTTGAGAAGGCTAAAACTAGACATTGAGAACCACATGTAAGTAACTACACGAAATACCTGGTCCATCATACAGTTAGAATGTACACTACCTTCAAATTAATACTACATGCTTTTCCCTTTCCTTTACTAAGGACAATTCTCATGAAAATGTAAGAAAACTCAACCCCCCAAAAAGCATTAACATAAAGACAAAAATAACTTTCCAAATTCAGATTCCTAAAGGTATCCCTGTAATATGCTATAGTTACCAACTCCCCCCAGATCCTCCCCAAAGAAGCAGGGAACCTGGGGCCTTCTGCCTTCAAAGATTATTCTTTTTTAAATGCAGAAGGCAAGAACACCTTTCTGCATGGCCCTCTTTTTAATGAAATAATTTATATAAAATTCGATTTAGCCAAAATATTAAAAACCAGGAAGGTGGCTTGGCACCCCCTTAAGCTCAGTGGTTAAGGCACCAGCCACATGCACCGGGGCTAGTGAATTTGAACCCAGCCCTGGCCTACTAAAACAAAAACAAATAGCCAGGCGTTGTGGTGGGTGCCTGTAGTCCCAGCTACTAGGAAGGCCAAGGCAAGAAAATCTCTTGAGCCCAAGAGTTTGACATTGGTGTGAGCTATGACGCCACAGCCCTCTACCAAAGGCTACAAAATAAGACACTGTCTCAATAATAATAAAAAAGAACCAGGAAAGGCACAAGTTTCCCCACTCATGGAAGGAAAGGTGGCCAGGTAAAGGGGGTTATACACTGCACCACACTTAAGGACAGAATCTTCTTGCATCTGTTTAATATGTGATTTTGACATGATTGGCGTCTCACCATTGAAGCCTAAATATCAATGCACCGTAGTGTAAAAACAACATCAACACAATGATGAGCCTTACTTTAAAAAAGTGAAAAAAATTATCTCAGCAGAGTTTGTTTATAGGTCTTTAAAAGTCTCTCTCCAAAAGGAATAAGACTTGTTTACTTTTTCATTTATAAGCACCAACCTTTAGTCAGCTGAAAAATTTGATGTCAAATGTATTATACATAACTGAGGTGTTGCTTACTAGAACATTTGATAAAGGTAACCACATCATTATAAGGCAGGAAAAAACTCACCTAATTCTTCTCCACTATTATAATCATACTTATAAAGTTTAAAATCTTCACCACCTGCAACAAGAAATTCTTTCTCAGGATGAAGTGATGCAGAATTGATGGTTGCAGGAGCTTCAAAGGATTTAATTGGGTCCAAACTAGAAAAAAATTTAAATAGTATATATTTACAAATTTTTAACATTATAAAAATACAAAGAAATGAGTTATATTTAAACTGCTCCTAATTTCTGAAACCCAGGAGCAAAGAAGTATTCATTTAGTCAAACAGTGATATAAAAGAACTCTAATGTTAACAAAAAAAATGTTCAGATGGATACTATACCCAAATGAAGATCATCTCAGGAATACAAAGACATTTTCATATGAGGTATATCCACATTTTATGTACTGGACACCCCGCTGGACATAAATGTGTTGGCTAACTAAAACACTATAGATAATATATTGGAGATTTCTGCTGTTAAATAAATTTCATCAGTATGGTTTGATTCTTCTACAAGCACACACTATCCTTATAAACAGAAAGAGGTTTTACAGTAGGTAATTAGTTACTTTAATATAAAGGACTGTTATTCCAAATTGCTGAAGAGTTTAAATTCAGCAATAAGATAAACTTTCAATGTCATAAAACATAAAACTGATGAAAACAACTAATTTTTTACTATCAGGCAGTAAAATAATAACTAAGTTTAAAATTGCAGTTATACTACAATAAAAATCAATGCATATTTATAGTGTGACCTCAAAATTAATTACGCCAAAAAGTTTGGACACCAGCTCTTTTTCAATTTAGCCCTAAAAATCACAAAAAGGTCTCCAATACAAAACATTCTAGTATTCCAGTTCCTAAGTGCAGCCCTCCTATTCCCATCATCACACAATTTAAAACATGAAACTTAAAGTCAGTTATGACTTATATAGAATCACTGCATAGCAACTTTATGGTTATGTTAAATAGCAAACATCAAGTGTTAAAATATTTTCAACAGGTAAGCCAGTAAACCTTTGCTACCAAAATGTGACTTGAGGCAATGGCCTACGGCAAGGCTGCATGTTGCCTAATTCCAGGAGTGAGCATTAATACAGATGTACAATTTGATGATTATGGGCAATCATACTCTACCATTATCAATTCACTGTAAGTGTGTAAACCTGTACACTCTTAATTGGTCTTCTCTAATTTTTGCCTTCTCTTACTTTCTCTCATAAAGTGAAGCTTAACTCTCCAAGTAGCCCCTTAAACAAAAAGTTAGGACTATAGGGCAGTGTAATCTGATATAATCTTTACAGAAATTAATTAAGTGCCATGTTTAACTAAGAACTTCAAATTCATTCCTACTTATAGGACTCTATTCTAAAGAAAGACATATTCCATAACACAGCAGTGCCGGAACAGGGAAACTAACACATAATTTAGTACAACCTATACTATAATATGGTATTATCAAGTAAAAATGTTTTCTAAGAAGTTTTAATGGCTAAGAATTTTTGTTTTTCAAAACAAAAATTGCTCTGTCTTGCTCTGTCTCCCTGGCTACAGTGCAGTGGGGTCATCACAACTCACTGCAACCTCGAACTCCTCAACTCAAGCAATTCTCCTGCCTCAGTTTCCTGAGTAGCTAGGACTACAGGAATGTGCTACAATACCCAGCTAATTTTTTCTGGTTTAATAGAGACAGAATCTTGCTCTTGCTCAGGCTGGTCTCAAATTCAGGAAATCAAGCAATCCCCCTGCCTCTGCCTCCCAGAGTGGTAGGATTATAGGTGTGAGCTGCCACATTTGGCTGGCTAAAAAACATCTTTAAATTAAAAAAATCAAAATTTGGCCAGGCACGGTGGATTGTGTGAACACAGGAGTTTGAGGTTGCTGTGAGCTACAGTGATGCCAGAGCACTCTAGCCCAGGAGAACAGAATGAGACTGTCTCTTGACTCTGAACACTCACGAGTGCGAGCGCACGCACACACACACACACACACACACACAAAGGCTTAAAAATATATTTAAAATAAATAAAATAAAAATTGTATTTCTTATGGTACTGTACTTAAAGAAAAAACAAATACTACTACTAATAATTAGTAGTATAATAATAGAATAATAATTTGTTACTATTTAATAATAATCAAAGAAAAAATATCAACCACATATATAACAAAAAAAGACTAGCAAAAAATACAGCTACCCTTAGCATTCTGGCATCTATGGTGATAATATTGGGGATAATATTTTTTCTTTCTTTTTTTTATGCAGACAGAGTCTTACTCCGTGGCCCTGGGTAGTACCATGGAGTCATGGCTCACAGCAACCTCAAATGTCTGGGCTCAAGTGACCCTCCTGCCTCAGCCTCCCAAATAGCTGGTACTACAGACGCCCACCACGACACCGGGCAAGTTCTTTTTACGTTTAGCAGAGATAGGGTCTCACTCTTGCTCAGGTTGGTCTCGAACTCCTAAGCACAAGTAATCCATCCTCCTCAGCCTCCCAAAAGGCTAGCATTAGAGGCATGAGCCACCATATCCAGCTTATTTTTTCAATTATGTTATTATTTTCCAATTTTTCTCCAACAGCACTTTCTAAATTTATAGTCAGAAAAATTAAGACTGATTAAAAAAAAAAAAAATCATTAGGTCTACACATACTTGGGAACAGAAATACTTCTCTAAAATTTTAACATTAAAGTTGATAGAAAAATCAAAATCACAGTGATTTTATGCATAGCAAAGAACAGTATTTAGAGCACCAATTTTGTAGGTGCTTTTACCTTTAAAAAAATGAAATATCTTTCAACATATGCCTTCCAAATTTTAAGTACCCTTATTGTCCTTTGCTACCCCCAAAAGAAAATGAAGTTATTTCTTAGACATACCTTACTGCACTATGAAAAGCAATAGATCGTCCATAAGTTATAACCAAAATCTCTCCCTCAGGAATATATTCCATACTACTAACAGACATATTAAAATTTAGAGATTTCACTTCTGTCATAGTAGCATGATCCCAAAGTCTGCAAAAAGAAAAAAAAAAAAGGTGACATTTACTCACTTACAAAAATTACATCTGCAGTTTAACCAATGAAAGAATAAATAATCAGAACTATACAAGAACATTCATTGCAAGTCCCAAATTACAGATTATAAAGAGAAATTTTGAGTTTCTCCATACAATGTCAAATTATGTAGTAGCTTACGAGTGAAATAAATTTTACTATCTAATACACTTCCCGTTTAACTTGGCAAAATGATATGACTAAGACACTTAAATTGTAATCTAGTCAATTTCAGCACTGCTTTACTTAGTGGTTCTTATTCTGCTTGTCTGAGACTGCTGAGAGCTATGCATCTTTCCACAGAAAAATTCATTAGATATCAGCATACAAAACTTTATGTATAGAGCTCCATAGGCCTCACAGTTCCCCTTTTAGCCAGCCTGTCAACAGATCTTAGGTTAAGAATACCCACTTATAAAGGTGTCCATAGTTTTAATATTCTTTTGATTTCTGCTGCCTGTACATACACGTTGAATATCCCTTATTCAAAATACTTGAGGCCAGAAGTATCTACATTTCAAATTTCTTCACATTTTGGAATATTTACATTATATACTTACTGGTTAAGCATCCCTAATCTGAAAACCTACAATCTGAAATACTCCAATGAGCATTTCTTTTGAGCATCACATCAGCACTCAAAAAATTTCAGATCTTGGAGCATTTCAGATTTCGGAATTTTGGATTAGAGATACTCAACCTGTAATATAAATAGATAGATCCAGATAAATGTGCCTGTGTGCAACTTAAGTTTTAATGTTCAGACTTCTTCCCCACCATAGTTATAAAAAATATTTAAAGTACAAGCTCTAAGTCATAGTTATAAAATATATTTAAAATACAAAGTCCTTTCATATTTAAAATATTAAGAATAAAAATTACTTACCGAACAGTTTTATCGTCAGCTGAAAGAATCTGTTTATCTTCACTGCACCAAAGAGCCTTTTTAATACCAGAGGTGTGACCACTAATTTCCTTAGGTTCTTCACATGAAACAATTTAAAATATATCTGTTAATATTTGATTTTTTAAACTAAGCAGTTTAAACTCTAAATATATAAAAAGGGGCTCGGCGCCTGTGGCTCAACGGGCTAAGGCGCCAGCCACGTACACCTGAGCTGGCGGGTTCGAATCCAATAACGGTTGCAACCAAAAAAAAAAAATGGCCGGGCGTTGTGGCGGGCGCCTGTAGTCCCAGCTACTTGGGAGGCAGAGCCAAGAGACTCGCTTGAGCCCAGGAATTAGAGGTTGCTGTGAGCTATGATGCCACAGCACTCTATCCAGGGTGACAGCTTGAGGCTCTGCCTCAAAAAAAAAAAAAAAAAAAAGAACAAGCATTACTTTGGATTGGAAGAAAGGGAGAAACAAACTGGGCTATACTGTTGCTAAAATCAAACGTTTATTAACATCACCTAGTTCTATATCTTTTACTTACATTGACTAATTTACTCCACACAGGCTCCTATGGGGTAGGTGCTGTTTTCCTCATTGTATTCATTGAGGGAAGGGAGGTCCAGAGAAGGCAAGTCAGTCACATAATAAATCACATAATGAGCATGGGGGAGATCCGGCATCAAATCCCAGCCATCCATGAACTATGCTCTGACCTACTAAGCTATGCTATCTTCAATCCAGGAAGGAAAAATCAGGAAAATGAATCCTGTGGTGGTGAAATAGCCCCACAAATTCTTTGATACTCCTCCCTTCAAGGGGTAAAACCTAATTCTCCTCCACTTAGACGTGGTGTGATGTAGAGACCAGACCATAAAAGGCACTGTGGCTTCCTCTTTGCCCTCTCTGTTGGATCACTCCTTTGGGGGGAGCCAGCTGCCATGTCATGAAGGACATTACAACAGCCCTATAAGGAGAGGCCAAGGCATCAGGACCCCCTGCTGGTAGCCCCCTTCCAGTCTGCAGATGCTGTGGCCTTGGCCAACATTTCAACTGTGGGTGCAGGAGAGACTGAGTCAGGATTACCACCTAGGCTGCTCCTGAATCCCTGACCCACAGAAACTATGAGGCAGTAAACACTTTGTTTGAAGTAATTCAGTTGGGTAATTTTTAATGTGTCAATAGGGTAAATTTTAATGTGTAACCAAAAAAAAAGATGACTACAGAACCTTTGATCAGAACCACATTTTCAATCAAATCATATTTAAGTGAGCTGTAAAGTATGTAATTACTCAGTGATTTTGTGTGCCCATTCATTCGGTGGAGGCAGTACCATTTGGGTCATTATATAAGGGTGGGATAACACATCCCCTGTGTCCCTTGAAAAGAATAATAGATTAAACTAGTTTCTGAAGTTCTATCTTATTAATTTTATCAA
The DNA here is from genome assembly GCA_963573935.1 of Arctocebus calabarensis. NCBI lineage: Eukaryota > Metazoa > Chordata > Mammalia > Primates > Lorisidae > Arctocebus > Arctocebus calabarensis. Next base: position 3,265 of record CAUYON010033235.1, on the reverse strand, counting down.
AAACTAAGCAAGGAGTATATATCAAGGTTGAAAGAATATTCTTGCCTTAAAATGTCACATACTCTTTGCTTTTTTTCTTATAAGCCAATAGGAAACAATATATTCTACCTCCAAAAATCTGTAAGAACAAGCTATTTGATTCCTGACAGTCTATTTGAGGTGCTAATCTGCCATTATTTATAGCCTCTTAATTCCTTTCTGAGCAGCTGTCATTAAAAGAACAACTTAAGAGTTCAAAACACTCTTTTATGAACTCAACTGCCTCCTGCAATTATTAGTCATGCTTCTCACAGCTACAACTGTGATAAATGCGAACGACGAACTATCTCAAGGAGTCTGTGAAAAGAAGCCACCATCAAAAAACACCATGATCAGCTGCTCCTCACTCATCATTCAGGTGGCTTGCATTGGGCCTGAGGTTTGCTGGGGCTGTTTTCTGCTCTAAAGTTACAACTGGCTTTGGTCTGCAAGGTGCCCCAGAGTTATCATTTGGGAACCCACGTATGCTCAGAAGACAAATACTGTCTGACTTCTTTGTGTAAAAAGGAAAGAGAGAAAACAGTGAGTTGGTTTTTAATCTAGATGTACTTGGTATATTGCCCACCTCACCCTCCAGTGACCTGTACCAGGCTTTAGAAATGTTACAGGCTCTGGAAATGGCCAGTCTCAAGCTGTCTCATCTCAACTCAAATTCCCTAAAGGAAAAAGGACAGGAGCATGACCAAGACCGAGCACCCAGGCAGTGGGGTTTGGGGGCCCTGGCAGTCAGAGAACAGCAAATGCAGAGGGAACCATTGGGGAAGCAGGTGGAAAAAGAGAAATGGAGAAAAGGAGCAACAAGGAAGGGGCAAGAAAAATACAGGGGAGAAAGAAAGGGCAAGTAGGAAGAGAAAGGGGGCTCTTATCTTTTAAAGGTAAGAGAGATTTTAAAGGGGCACATGAAAGTAAATGGAATTTTTAAAAAAGACCAAAAACATAGAGAAGCAGAGTTCCCCAAAAGGAAAGGAGGAAGCAAGAGCAGCAGAGGGAAAACGGGTGGCCCCTAGGTTTCTGACTGGGAATTAGGTAATGCTGTTAACAGATCAGAAATAGAAGAAAGAGCAGGTCTGGGGTAAGATGACAAGTTCACTTGTGCACATGCTGTCTCTGTGATGTCTATAGAGTAACCAGGTGGAGATGTCCACGTGGGTCACTGGGATGGAAACTGAGGGGAAGGAAGTGGCTCTGAAGTGAGTACATGGGATGCACTGAAGCCATTAGAAGGTGTGGTGAGTCCCACAGGGAGACTGTGTACAGGGGCGAGGTGGGAAAAGAAGGTTAAGGGACTAAGCTCAGCAAGCACCAACACTGGAGGGACCCAGGGAGCACCAGCACTGGAGGGACCCAGGGAGCACCTATACTGGAGGGACCCAGGGAGCACCACACTGGAGGGAACCAGGGAGCACCAGCACTGGAGGGACCCAGGGAGCACCTACACTGGAGGGAACCCGGGAGCACCAGCACTGGAGGGAACCAGGGAGCACCAGCACTGGAGGGAACCAGGGAGCACCAGCACTGGAGGGACCCAGGGAGCACCAGCACTGGAGGGACCCAGGGAGCACCACACTGGAGGGACCCAGGGAGCACCTACACTGGAGGGAACCTGGGAACACCACACTGGAGGGACCCAGGGAGCACCTACACTGGAGGGACCCAGGGAGCACCACACTGGAGGGAACCCGGGAGCACCAGCACTGGAGGGAACGAGGGAGCACCAGCACTGGAGGGACCCAGGGAGCACCTACACTGGAGGGAACCAGGGAGCACCTACACTGGAGGGACCCAGGGAGCACCACACTGGACGGACCCAGGGAGCACCAGCACTGGAGGGAACCAGGGAACACCACACTGGAGGGACCCAGGGAGCACCACACTGGAGGGAACGAGGGAGCACCTGCACTGGAGGGACCCAGGGAGCACCACACTGGAGGGAACGAGGGAGCACCAGCACTGGAGGGAACGAGGGAGCACCAGCACTGGAGGGACCCAGGGAGCACCAGCACTGGAGGGACCCAGGGAGCACCAGCACTGGAGGGAACCAGGGAGCACCTGCACTGGAGGGAACCAGGGAGCACCTACACTGGAGGGACCCAGGGAGCACCTACACTGGAGGGACCCAGGGAGCACCTACACTGGAGGGACCCAGGGAGCACCAGCACTGGAGGGAACCAGGGAGCACCACACTGGAGGGACCCAGGGAGCACCAGCACTGGAGGGACCCAGGGAGCACCACACTGGAGGGACCCAGGGAGCACCAGCACTGGAGGGAACCAGGGAGCACCTGCACTGGAGGGAACCAGGGAGCACCACACTGGAGGGAACCCGGGAGCACCAGCACTGGAGGGAACGAGGGAGCACCAGCACTGGAGGGACCCAGGGAGCACCACACTGGAGGACCCAGGAGAAAGGAAATCCTGTGAAAGAATCTCAGGACAGGTGCAGATGGCCTACGGCACAGGATGAGAGCTAAGAGAGGGAGAGAGGGACAGGTGGGAAGAGTGAATGTCTCACCTAGAGGGGCAGCAAGGGAAACACTGTCCTTAGGGGGAGTCAGGCTTCCACTAAGGCAAGAAACTGAGGAAGCTTTTGTGAAAGACAGAGGGGACTGTTTATAAAGGAAAAGGGTTCCACAAAGCACTGTGACCTCCCCTTCTGGGCTCCTGTATCTCTTTGAACCTGACATTTGGACAATGCGTTTATCACACTGTCTTTCCATGCTTCACATCTATCTCCTAGGCTCCAGAGCAGGCCTGGGTCTGCTAACTTTTGCACATTGGTGCAGTGCCTGCCCCTCAGCAGAAACTCAACAAATACTTGCAGGCTTTCTGGAGGGCAACTGAGAGATACATGTTAGTAAATGCCATAAACTGATATTACCTTTGACCTGCTTCTAGGAATTTACCCATAGAGACTAATCACAGATGTGCAAAGATTAAGCTACAGGTATAGCTATAATTTGAAAACCACCTACATCTTCAACAAATAGAGCACTGGTTAAAAACTGTAATATAGGCTCAGCGCCTGTGGCTCAGCAGGCTAAAGCGCCAGCCACGTACACCTGAGCTGGCAGGTTCGAATACAGCCTGGGCCCACCAAACAACAATGACAGCTGCAACCAAAAAATGGCCAGGCGTTGTGGCGGGCGCCTGTAGTCCCAGCTACTTGGGAGGCGGAGGCAAGAGACTCGCTTGAGCCCAGGAATTGGAGGTTGCTGTGAGCTGTGATG
>CAUYON010033233.1:0-63763 GCA_963573935.1 Arctocebus calabarensis | reverse complement strand
AAAGCCAACAATCCAATATATCAATGGGCAAGAGATATGAATAGAACCTTCACTAAAGAAGACAGACAAATGGCTAACAAACATATGAAAAAATGCTCAACATCCCCAATTATTAGAGAAATGCAAATCAAAACCACCCTTAGATACTATCTAACTCCAGTGAGAATGGCCCACATCACAAAATCTCAAAACTGTAGATGCTGGCGTGGATGTGGAGAGAAGGGAACAGTTTTACACTGCTGGTGGTACTGCAAACTGATACAACCTTTTGGGAAGGAGGTATGGAGAATTCTCAAAGAACTCAAGCTAGACCTCCCATTTGATCCTGCAATCCCATTACTGGACATAATCCCAGAAGGAAAAAAATCCTTTTGCCAAAAGGACACTTGCACTAGACTGTTTATTGCAGCTCAATTTATGATCACCAAAATGTGGAAACAACTTAAATGCCCACCAACCCAGGAATGGATTAACAAGCTATGGTATATGTACTCTATGGAATACTATTCAGCCATTAAAAAAATGGAGACTTTACAGCCTTTCTATCAACCTGGATGGGAACAGAAACATTATTCTTAGTAAAGCATCACAAGAATGGAGAAGCATGAATTCCATGTACTCAAGTTTGATGTGAGGACAATTAATGACAATTATTAACACAGTGAGGGTGAGGGAAGGGGAGAGCAGAGAGAGAGAGAGAATGAGGGAGGGGTGGGGAAAGGAAGAGCAGAGAGAGGGAAGGAGTGAGGGGAGTGGGGTCCTGGTGTGTGCCACACCATTTGGGGGCAAATCACGATTGTAAGAGGGACTTTACCCAACAAATGCAACCAGTATAACATGGTTTCTTGTACCCTGAATGAATCCCCAACAATAAAAAAAAATACATATAAGAAATTAATTGAAAATTGGCTAAATTAAATTAAAGTAGGTCATTGATGGAGGTTTGAAAAGAGTTTTAAAAATATTAAATGACTAGGTTCACTGTTATAAAAGTTAAATATATATATGCTAACATTTACCCACTTGAGGTTCTAGAACTCACTGTAAAGAAGTGCTACATACCTCGTTGCTGAATATCACTATGTCTCCTTAAAGTGCTCCCCCAACATGCTGGGGACCCTAGGGATATTCATATGATGGTATGAAGGTACTTCATACCTTCAGTGATGTGGTACGCAGCACTTTTGCTAGGAAACAGATCACAAACTTTACTGTCAGATTTCCTATGACACAGCGCTGTTGGCCATTCCTGAAAAAAAGTTCCAAAATTGCTTTGAAAGGGGGACTAGGCACCTGCGTCAATGCACAGCTTCCCACACGGGAGTACTTTACAGGGGACCGTGGTGATATTCAGCAATGAACTATGTAGCACTTTTCTGGGACGAGTTAGAGAACTCAATTGTCCAACCTCATAGAATAAGTGTCAAGAGCTATGACTGAGGGAGAAATTAAAGTGCAGGAAGTAGGCAGGGTACCTGTAGCTCAGTGGATAGGACACCAGCCACATACACCGGAGCTGGCAGGTTTGAACCCAGCCCAGGCCTGCCAAACAACAACGACAACTACAACAAAAAAATAGCTGAGCATTGTGGAGGGTAGGCTCAGATACTTGGGAGACAGGCAAAAGAATCACTTAAGCCCAAGAGTTTGAGATTGCTGTGAGCTGTGACGCCACAGCACTCTATCAAGGGTGACATAGTGAAACTGTCTGAAAAAAAAAGGGCAGAAAGCATATATATTAACTCTACCCATGAAAGACAGAAAAATTAGTATACATATATAAAGTATCAGCTTATTTTTGCAAAGAAAACGATGAAATTGTTTACATATGAGGGTGGTATTGAAAAGAAAGGAAACAAGAAAGAGTGTAACTTTTGTAGGAATCTCTTTTTATATATAGTTTTACTTTTGAAAGCATATATATTCCAAAATTTAATTAAATAATTAAGAATGGAAACGGGGGAGGGGTGAATGTCTTAAAACTGAAAGCAAGGTAAAACAAATGGAGCTAAATTTATAGCAAATGAGGGTGGTCGAGCCCGACAGCCAGAAGGAAGAAAGCAAGGCAGGCAGAACTCAGCCAGTTCCGACAGCCAGAAGGAAGAAAGCAAGGCAGGCAGAACTCAGCCAGTTCTCGTGCACCCCTTGTTTGTCTGCATTCCCTCAGGCTGGAGCAGGGTAGGGTGCTGGGAAGGACAAAGTGCAATCACAACCTGAACCCGATTTAGGTTTTATAGTGGTATAGAGAAAGCAATTCTGAAACGATGTTACATTTTAACATAGGACTAAGCAAATGAATTAATGTTTTGAAGTTGTTGGGAGCCAAGGCTATAAAAAAGGGGACAGAGAATGGAGAAAGGCAAGAAAAATCATGTGAGGATGAAGCAAAATTTAAAATATCAGAAAGAATTCTTGATTCCCTAAATGTCTGCATATATTTACTTATATGCATCAATATATGTGTATAATGCAATTAATAAAGGTAATTTGTCAGACCAAAACCTTTTTTTATATACATGTGCATGTTTATTTTTTATTTTATTTTTGAAGATTCACATTTTTCATTTTTTTTTTTTTTGCATTTTTGTTAAATCATACCTGTATACATTTATGGGGTACAATGTGATGATTTCATATACAATTTGGAATGCTTAAATCAACCTGATTAATATAACCATCACCTCACTTACTTACTTTTGTGGTAAGACATTCATAATATACTCTTAGTTGTTTTGAAATGTACCCTTGCACTGTGCACATTAGTTGAGAAAACTCTCAAGTATTAGGCTAGCCACTGCGGCTCACACCTATAATGCTAGCACTCTGGGAGGCCGAGGAAGGAGTACTTTAGTTTAGGAGTTCTAGATCAGCCTGAGAAAGAGCAAGACCCCTCTTTTCCATTCTAAAAATGGAAAAACTAGCCAGCTGCTCTGGCTGGCGCCTGTAGTCCCAGCTGCTTGGGAGGCTGAGGTAAGACCATCCCTGAGCCCAAGAGTTTGAGGTCACTGTGAGTTATGATGACACCACTGCACTCTAGCCCAGAGAGACTCTGTCTTAAACAAAACAAAAAAAATAGATCCCTGAAGGGATTGTACAAAGATTCATTTTTGCCTGAATTGTATGCCTGTTCTGGTTGCTGACAAATGCTGCTGTTGTCACACATCTGATTCTTGGAAATATAAATGTAACATAATAATTGTAGTTTAAATTTGCCTTTCCCTTATTAGAGATTAGTGCAAGTATGTTTACAAATAATTCTTGGCTATTTCGATTTCTTTTCTATTAAATGCCTATTCATGCATTACCCATGCTTTTGCGCCTTTGCTTTTTTTTCTTCACTGACACCAACTTTTTACACATTCTAGATTCTAAACTTTGTTGGTCATAGGCAGTACAAACACTTTCTCTCAACTTCGGAATGCAATTACAGTATAGTGCCTCTCCATGGACAAAATTCTTAATTTAAATGAGAAAATGTTTCAATCTATTTCTTTACCATTGTGCTTCTTTTTAAAAGTAATTCTTTCATGCAAAGAGATCAGAAAGATATTCTTATATGTCTCCTTTTAGATTCGACTTATTAATCCACTTGGAAAGGAATTTTGTGTTAAGTATTAAGTTTTTTTTTGTTCTATATAATTGCCAGTTTCCCCCATACCTTGTGTTTAGGAAAACTGCCCCTTCCCCACTGACCTGCAACGCTGGCTCAGAGAATGCGTTCACACATAAATGAGCTAAGCATTCTGTTCCAGTAATCTATTCCTAAACTAACAGTGCACTGTAATAATAATAAAAAGTTTAAAATAGATCTTGATATCTGATAAGGTAAGAAGTCCTTCATTTTTCTACTTTTTCAGGAGTGAATCCACCATTTCTTAGCCATTTGATCTATCATATAAATGTTCAAATGAGCTAGTCAGTTTTCATGAAAAGTTTTAGCCTTAAGCAAAATTGCACTAAATCATAAACTAATTTGAGAAAAACTGTAATTATAAAAACAGTATCTTCCTAAGTATAATATACTATGATCTTCCATTTATTTAGTTGTCTTCCAATGTTTATCAACACAATTTTATAATCTCACACATAAAAAACTTGAGACACCTTATAAATTATGTTGCTATTATAATAGGATACATTTCATGTTAAAAGATTAACCATATAATAAATGCACATTCATTGTATAATTGGATTTTATAGCAAAAAATAACTAAAAATTATGATACTATTATGTTGAACTGGCGTGGTGGAAACAGGCATCATTGATTTATTCTGGATTTTATTGTTTCCACGGAATCAGACATTTATTAAAAACAATTGGCACTACATTTTATCATGTTAAAAATGGTCTCTTGCAAAACTAGACTGTTAATTTTTTTAAAGCCTATACATGAATAGGTGCTGAATTTTATAGATGGTTTTTCTGTATTTATAAGATGATCATATAAATTTTACTTTTAATCTATTAATATGATAATTACATTAATAGATTTCTACTGCTGAATCAACTTTGCATTCCTATAATTAACTTATATTATCTTTTGTAAGCGTATTTGGTTTTGTTTGCTACCATTTTGTGTAGGACTCTTGTATATGTGGTCACGATTCAGAACATCCTGCTATTTTGCTCCCTCGTACTGTGTGTCTAGGTGACTGGTTGTCGAAGGCATGCTAGCCTCATGAAATAAGCTGTACAGTATTCCCAAGTGTTCTTATTCTTTTACAGAGTTTAATTTAAGATTGAAATTATGGGTTCCTTTACTATTAGGTAAAGGTACCTGTAAAATTATCTATCCTTAATAACTTAATTTTGTTTATGGAGAGATGTTTGACTATGGATGGATTCAAGTCCTTATTGGACCCCAAGATTTTCTACTTCTTTGTATGCCATTGTACATAAGTTATACCTTTGCGGACATAATTACTTTCCTAATTTTTTAAGAGTATACTCTGGTTTCTCTTCTTTCAAAAGCAGAAATCTTTTGTCTTAACTTCTTAAGAGTACAGGTATAAATCTATATTCATGACACCCTTGTATTATCACTGTAATCTCTGCTGTATCCTAATTATATCCCATCTTTATTAATTTGTATATGTATGTCTTCACATTGTTTTGTGTTTTCTTGAGTCATTTTTTAAAGGGTTTTTAAATTCTAGGTTTGTTTTCCACTCTTATTCTTTATGGTATTTTTGTTTCCTCAGTCACTAAAATCCTGTCACTATGACTTCTTTCCTCCTGTTTACTTGGGTTTATTACATTGTTCTGCTTCTAACTTCTTTAGTCTGACATTTACCTCATATGTTTTCAGAGTTTAGGATCGCCTTGTTTTGATTTCATCTGAAATCACATTAAAACTTTAAGTTTCCCTTTTGTTTCTACCTCAGTGGTATTCCAAAGGTTTTGATAAGTGGCAATTTCATGATCATTCATTTCTAAATAATGTATAATTTTAACTATGATTTCTCCTTAGAAATATTACTTATTTAAAAGTATACCTTTTTAATTTCCAAATGAGGGGTTCTTATATTCATAATGAATTCCATCTTAAATGTGCTGGTCAGAGAATATAGTTGTATGACTTTAGCCTTTCAAAATTTATAAAATCTTCTCTATAGTTAATATTTTTTGGCTAGCTTATATTAGAATTTTTGGTGTAGTTGTGTTAAAGTCTCCCACTGTTATGAAATACTAAAATTTTATAAATTATCACCTAGTTTATTTTGAAGTCACACTAGCATGTGTAAACTTTCAAAATTACACCTTCCTTCTGAGTTGAAATTCTATGTATATATCAGTTATCTATTGTTGAATAACAAATTGCCTCAAGAAAATGACTTAAAACCACAATAAAAATGTATTATCTTACAATTTTTATGGGTTCAGAATTTGGGAGCAGTTTAGCTGGGTGATCCTCTCATATGGTTACATTCAAGATATTGGCAAGGGCAAAGATATTCAAAGCTTTGACTGGGGCAGAGAATTTTCTTTACAAATGTCTCACCCCAATAGCTGGTAAATTGATAGTGTCTATTGGCAAGAAGCTTCAATTTATTTAATACGTACCTCTCCAAAGAACTGCTTAGGCGTCCACGTAGCACTGCTCTGATGTCCCCCAGAGCAGTGCTTCAAGAGAGTAAGTTCAAGGCTATGTTGGGTTTCACAATGTAACCTAAGAAGTCACGCACGGTCATTTCTAAATATTTCATTGCTTAAAACAGTCATGCTTTTAATTTTCAAACAAGACTAAAAACAAAAAAACATGAACATTAGGAGGCAATGAAGACCATTGTCTTTTTTTCATCAATTCTAAAATATTTCAGCAATTATCTCTTTCAATGTTGTCTCGCTTTTCTCTTCTCTCTCTGTCTCTCTTCCTGGCTCTCCAAGTAGGTGCATGTTACACTTTGTCTTTCTCCTCCCTATCTCTTAAAGGTTCTTTTATATTTTCTAGCTCTGTCTCCCTGCTCTACTGTCCGTAATTTCTTTAGATTTATCTTGTACTCCAAAAATCCACGCTTCAGGCTGGGTGTGGTGGTTCACGTCTATAATCCTAGCACTTTAGGAAGACAAAGGAGGATCACTTGAGGCCCACAGGTTGAGACCAGCCTGGTCACAACACAATGTGACCCCATCTCTATGAGAAAACAGAAAAAGAAATCAGCCAAGCATGTGTGTGCACACCTGTAGTACCCATGATGCACTGAGGCAGGAGGATCCCCGGAGCTCCAGAGTTTGAGTTTGCTGTGAACTATGAGGACACCACTGCACTCTAGCTCAGACAACAGAGTAAGACCCTATTTCAAAAAAAATGAACTAAAAAAATCCTTTCTCCCTTATGTCCATTCTGCTAGATAGTCCATATAATAAATAAATGTAAATCCACCTTCATTTGTCAACTGTTCTTTGTCTTTCAAAATGCTGTTTGGTTCTTTTTCAAACATATGCTTGTTTTTACAGTATTTTGTCGTTTACTATATTTTTGATAATCTACATTGTTTTAAACAAAATAAGCACACTTAATTTACATTCTATAAATGAAAATTCTAACAGCTATAATCTTTTGAAATTCATGTCTACAGTTTGCTTTTCTTGATGACTTTCAAGATGCTGCCTTATTCTACCTGTATTTAGTGGTTATCTTGTTAATGTAATCTTGTGTCCTTTTAAATGTTATCAGTAAGGATTATTTGAGAACTTAAAGTGTTTTTCTTTTCACAGGACTTTTGCTTCTTTCTGTAAAGTACTTGGGGGATACTATTAATCAAGAAACACTTAAAGCTAAAATTGAAATGTTTCTAATTTATATATGTGCTATGAATCCAGTTTACATGAAGGTGAAGTTAGGAATTTTCTTCATATGAAACTTTTCCTTTCCCATACTACCAAGCATCTCCTTCAAGAATAATCTTATTTTATCTCCCCTACTCTCCTCTTTCTCTCTGTCACACACACACACACACACACACACACACGCACCCTTTTATTTGCTTATTTAATTTTCAATAGGTGTTGCCTTTTAGGAATCCTATTTATGCAGATGGGTTTCCAGTAAAACCTGCCAACTTTTGCCAGCCAAAACTGAATTTGTTAATCAAAGTGGTTCCTTAAATACTAGACTATAGACAGCAGACTGCCAGGGGAAATGTCTGATTCGGCGCTTGCTTACTTCCCTTCATTTTTGACTTCATGCTGTTCATGGACCCTGAGAATTCCCCTTACTTTCCACCAACTCACCTACGCAAGTAAATAAATTTTTAAAAAATATATTTTGTCTGCCTTTTTATGTTTTTCTAGTGGGAAGGCTTCTGTAGATATAGAGTCCACCATATTGTCAGAAATTAAAGGAAAGTTTAGACTGGGTGCAGTGGCTCACAACTGTAATCCTAGCACTCTGGGAGGCCAAGGCAGGACTGCTTGAGCTCAGGAGTTCAAGACCAGCCTGAGTAAGAGCGAAACCCCAACTTTACTAAAAATAGAAAAATTAGCTGGGTGTTGGGGTGAGCACCTACAGTTGCTGCTACTCGAGAGGCTGAGGCAAAAGGATCATTTGGGTCCAGCGATTTGAGGTTGCTGTGAACTATGACTCCAGGACACCCTAGCCAGGGGCTGTCAAAAAAAAAAAAAGAAGAAGAAGAAGGGAAAGGCTAAAAAAAAGCCTAGGATTTCTTTCTTTTTTTTTTTTTTTTTTGAGACAGCCTCAAGCTGTCACCCTGGATAGAGTGCTATGGCAACACAGCTCACAGCAACCTCCAATTCCTGGGCTCAAGCCAATCTCTTGCCTCTGCCTCCCAGGTAGCTGGGACTACAGGCACCAACCACAACGCCCGGCCATTTTTAGGTTGCAGCCACCATTGTTGTTTGGCGGGTGGGGGCTGGATTCGAACCTGCCAGCTCAGGTGTACATGGCTGGCGCCTTAGTCCGTTGAATCACAGGTGCCGAGCCAGCCTGAGATTTCTTATTGAAAGATATCTTGAAATGCTATGATTCTACCCTTCTTTCTTAAACTCAGACTTTTGGGTCCGATAAGCTTTTCTCTCTTCAAAGGGAGTGAAATACGGAACTATCCTTTAAACCACTATACATTTGTGAAATGTCAATATCTTCATAATCCAGGACCAAGACTCACAGGAGACATGACCAATTGTATCACGAGAGACAGTATAATTTTAACCACAGTGAATAGCAAAGAATAATCCTCTGTATGTACGTTGTTTTATGTATCCCTATATTGTTGGACTCTGGGGTTGTTAGTTGATGTCTGTTATTAAAAACAGTGTTGCGCTGACTGATATCCCTGTATACGCCTCCTCCTACTCATTGTAAGACCTTGTCAAGGGGCTACACCTAAGGAAAAAAATCTGCTCACTTAAAGTGCTACACAAAACTTCAGTTTTCATTTAAATTAGTAAAATATAAGTTATTTTATATGCTATATATAACACATATATGCATCTATAAGACTATTTTATAAATTTCATTTATTTTCTAAACTTTCTTCAACATACCTGCTATCATCTAATCAAAGAAGCATATGCTTTTTAAAAGTTAACCCATTTCATTCATATATTCATTCATTCCACAATTATCTATCAAGGCATCAGTATGAGTCAGATACTGTAAGAGATGCCAAGATACTCTTATTTTTTAAAACCATCACTCTAATAGTTAATTAGAGTCTAGATGCCTGTGTAATAGCTCATATAGCCTATGACTAGGAGTGAGAGTTACAAGAAATACCTGCATAGCTCAATAATGGAACACCTGGGTGGAAAGGGCATGGAGAGGGATTTAGCTCTCCTAACAAGCATGAGAGCTCGCAATATGAGAGCAGTGGTGAATTGGCAGTCTCTACCCCTGTGGTGTTGGGAGGCACCAGATCAGCCTTATATTAGGGTGGAAGAGAAGGCAGTTGGGAGCATGCGCAATCTATCACGGACTCACTTACTCTGACTCTGTCTCCTCTCCTGGCTGCAGAACGTCAGCATGGCGTCTCTCTGCAAAAGATTACCAATCTCTCTCTCTCTCTGAAGTAGATAGCCCTCAGGCACCTAAGTGAAATTGTTCCTGGAACCTAGTTAAGCGGAGACCTGGCCACCAGTCCCGGGATCTGACAAGTGGTGGCAGCGGTGGGCTGTGACATGCCTGTTAGATGTTCAATACCACAGCCTACTCACTGATCTTCAATTCATTCTAAAACTAAGAATCTCAGGGACACCATAAGTTAAAAATCTGTGCAAATAGCCATAACATGCTATGTTGTAAATTGTTGACAAAACTGTTATAAAAAGATCACCTATCATTGCCTCATTTCTCATGTCATAGCAGTATCTTTGAGCATTCACTCTAATTTTATTTTTTCAAAACTAAAATCACTTAAATAACAACACAGAAAAGGACACACAGATTTGAAATGTTTAAATTAGATTTTTGTCTTTCATTAAAAATTAATCATTGCATTTGTTTCTAACCCCATCCTCATCCCCGGGCCTGGAAATAGTGTTACATGATGAAGTTTTTCACAAGTGACTGTCACACTCTCAAGTTCTAAACTAAACATTAACATCGTTCGATCAGTGTCAGGGAGTTCCACAGGACTTAGCCAATCATTATCTAGTCCCATCTACTCTGTTCACTAACAACCTTTTATCCTCCAGTAAATAAGCATTGCAATAATGGAAACATTGTCTAGTCTGCACCTCAACAGTATTATTAAGGTTCAAACTGTGGCCATAACGTAGGTGTCCCAGAGAGAAAATATTTATTGCCGGCACACCCTAACAAATAAGAACTGCTTACTGACTACATATAAAAGCCTGGGCTGAAGGATTTTTTATTTTTCCTTTTTTTTTTTCTTTTGTGTAAGCTCACTTCCTGGTTCCAAGATATAAAAGAAGTATCTGATTAATTTAGAGAAAATTATGCTATATGATGACCAGAAGAGATAGCTTATGTTTAGCTTATGTTTTCTGAAACTTACTGTTCTCATAACCTTACTTAAATAAAAAGTATGTTTGCAAAATGATGGTCACTAACACAGTGAAATACCAGATTGTGCTGTGTGGGCCTGCTCATCTGAGCTATTTACATGAACTCGATGTAAAGCATAGTGCGAGATATTGTTTTATTAGGTTTATTTTAAAGAAATAAAGAAAATACCTATAAAGAAATAATAATAATAAATAATAATAAAGAAATACCTAAATGTCAGTGAATACCGTGTTTTCAGTATTAAGTGAGAAGTGATACAAAAAGTGCAATAGGAAAATGTAAAAAAAAAAATGAAAATGTGCTTCTGGGAAGACACATGGCATGAACCAAATGCATCAGAAATGGAAATGAAGGGTACCTATAACGAAACAGTAATGATAGTAAAAGTTTAACAATTTAGGAATACATCTATGTGAATGAATAATTACAGAATTGAATATGTGCTACACTCATTGGGAAAGAAATGAGCAAAAGTAGGTAGAACATGTTGAGTTTCGAGAGTTTCTCCCCTTCTGAATGATAATATCATAGTCTTACCAATTTACAAGACAGAAATATTTTTATCAGTATTTTAAATAGATTTTATATCTTTAAAAAATACATATCCCCTGAAGCCCAGTAATTCTACTCATAGGAATATATTCATCAGCAATGAGAGCTCAGGTTTAATAAAAGACACATAAATTATGCTCGAGATAGCTTTATTTCTAAAAGCTGAAGACTAGAAACAACTCAGCTGGGTGTCAACAGTAGATTTGGTAAATTATTCATTGCATGTTCATCGAAAGGCATAACACACAACAAGAAAAAAGAATGAGCTACAGTTACAACCAGTGTATCACTAAAATGGGCAAAATTAATCTACATCATAGTAAAAGACCAATGATACTTTTAGCACCCTGGAAATTTTTGGCTGAGGGTCACACATCACAATGGTTACATAAGTATATGTGCAGATTTGAATTTGAGTGTATGATTAAGATTTACTACAACTCAACAAAGTCTTCAGTTAAAAGCAAAAGCAGTATAAAAATATGTCAAAGACATAAAACGACTAACTTGTCAATTGACTAAATTAACAACAGATAAATGTATTTTTTTAAAAAGCTGTATTCATTACAAAATTATGAACAGAAAATAATTAAAATAAACATGTTCAACTATAAATGGTTAGGAAGATTGTATTATGTCCCTTTAAAAGGCACTTAATTTGATATTAAAAAGATAATCCTGGGCGGCACCTGTGGCTCAAAGGAGTAGGACACTGGCCCCATATACTGGAGGTGGTGAGTTCAAACCCAGGCCCAGCCAAAAACCGCAAAAAAAAATAATAATAATAATAGAAATAAACTTTAAAAAAGATAATCCTAAAGAAAAAAATCCCTAAGAAAAAAGCTAATTCAATAATTAGAGGAAAAAATCCAAATACAAATTACTCATGGTAAATAAATATAAAACATATACCTGCCCACAAAAACACACAAAGAGAAACTGGACAGGTATGTGCAAAAATACTGCAAATAGAAACTGGACAGGTATGTGTACTGAATGATGAGTAATTTAATTTCTATTTTATTTTTATTAAGAAAAACCTTGTTTTGAAAATTAGAAATATGAATAAATATATTGAAAGTTATAAGAACTAATAAATGTAAAATGTTATGAAGGGTAGATCTAAGCAAAAAAGAAGAAGGCAATGCTTTCAGATAAAGAAAATGGATTAGAAAAAACATGGACGGAGGTAAGAGCATGAAATTATGAAAAAGAGCACAAATTCCAGACCAAACGAAAATTTAAATGGATGTATAGTTGGGTATAAATTTGTAGACTAGAGCCTGGCTCATGCCTGTAATCCTAGCACTCTGGGAGGCAGAGGTAGGTGGATTACTTGAGCTCGAGAGTTCAAGACCAGCCTGAGCTGGTCTACTAAAAATAAAAACTAACAGTGAATTATGGCTGGTGCCTGCAGTTGTAGCTAATTGGAAGGCTGAGTCAAGAAAATTGCTCAAGCCGAAGAGTTTCAGGTTGCTGTGAGCTATGATGCCATAGCACTCTACCCAGGGCAACAGAGACTGTGTCTCAAAAAAAAAAATAAAATCGTAGACTACAAGAAGATCAAGAAAAAGAGCAAGTATTAAAAAAAACAAATAATGGTAGCTGAATGTCATGGAGAAGGATATACTGTAGAAGACAAGCATTCCAGAATACCATCCCTCCTGCTAACTGGCTGTGTAACACATATCTGCAAAATCAGGTTGATAATAACAGAGTCATCAGCTTGTTGGAGGATTAAATGAATTAATGCAGGTAAAGCATTTCAAACGTGCCTGCCCATAAGACGTTCTCAGTAAATATTAGATAATACCACAGGGAATTCAAAGTTTTTAGAGAAAATGAAAGATTAATTTCATTTGATTTTTTTCCTAAATATAGCCTTTTTAAAAAGTTCAAAATTCATAGCTTTCTCAAAATTAATATAGTTAATTTGATAATGATTTTTCTCATCACTCAGAAATTGACACTAGTATTCACTAAGGTCTGATTGCCACATTAAAGCTTTGTAGGAATTCCACACAATATAGTAGCTGCATGGGCACTACCCTGTTCATATAAACAATAGAACTAATGTCCATGTGAGCCTCCAAACAAATTAAGTCTTGGAAATTAGTAGGTATCATAGGGGCTGGAAAAACAGATCAATCACAGTGTGGGAAATACTAGCTTTTAGGCTGACTATTCAACAGATATCTTATTACTTTAGCCTTTCATCTGGACCTGGAAAATAGATATTGTTCAGGTAAAATACCTTACTATTTCCCCACCCCATATACCCTAAGTGGTAAGAAATAAGGAATTGTCACTAGGGAGCCCATATAGCCAACTGACCTCAGATTCTTTTTCTGATATTTACTTAGTTCTCATGCGCCTGTAAGTTTCTTTCCTTCTTTTCTTCAAGTGGAACCCAACACAGTAATAAATGGACAGGCAACTTCGTCTGCCCCCCACTTCCCACACTCACCCACATAGAAACAAAGAAAGAGAGGTTTCCAGGATTTACACCATTAACCATATGAAGAAATGAGAAAGGTGTTGCTCAGGGAATCTCTACATGCACCGTGCATGCAGGGGGATGGGGTGGTCTGCAGTCACCATTACCCGTCCCTCCCAGCAGAAGCAGCAGCAGCGCCTAGAAGCTTGCTAGAAATGCAGGTGCTCGGCTCCATCCCAGACCCCTGAATCACGATCTCTGGGGATGCAGCCCACCCTTCTTCATGATTCTCACCCCCACTCAAGTCTGAGAACCACCTGCATGTGCCATTTCCAAATATAATGCCTCATAACTAAATCTTAAATGTAGTAGAAGGTCCAGCAGTATGATCAACTCTCCAATGTAAACTAACCCCTATCAACTTTATCTTCAAACATAATTAAGATAGAGATAATGGGTTCTTCATAAATGTAAGAAAATATTTTTCCCATAAATCTATTTAAAAGTCATTGAAAAGAAAAAGCTGATGTAGCTAATAAAAAAAAAAACTCAAAGTTAAATTGTCACAAAATTCAATCAAAAATCATCCCAGACAATGAAAGAGGGGTAAACGTTAAACCTATAGATGTGGATTGACCAAAAAGGTTAAGCCAATCGCCACATACAGAACTGTGACTAAGAGAAATTAAAATGTGCTACAGGTGTAAAATATACCAGACTTTTAAGAGTTACTATGTAAAAAACAATGTAAAATATCTCATTAATAATTTTTACATTTATCTTAATTATACAAGAAGTGATTATATTTTTGATATATTGGGTTAATAAAATGAATAATTCCTTTTTTTTTCTGAAAGTGACATGACATCAGGCTAGCTCACAGCAACCTCAAACTCCATGGCTCAAGCAATCCTCCTTACTCAGCCTCCCAAGTAGCTGGGATTAGATGCACCCACCACCATGCTCAGTTCATTTTTCTATTTTTAGTAGAGACAGGGTTTCATTCTTGATAAAATTGGTCCTAAACTCCTGATCTCATACAATCCCTCGACAAAGTGAGACTCTGTCTCTAAAAAAAAAAAAAAAAAAAAAGTCACATAAATTTCAACTTATACATAGAAAGAAGAATGTGTCAAACTTTTTGTTTTATTACTTACTATCCTAATTTCTTTTTTCCTCTTGCTCCCCAGCCTCCCCTGGTTGTGATGGTTTTGGCAACATCCAATCAAACTTCTGCAGTTGAGACCTCCCAGCCAGCTGGGTCTATTCAATTATCTCCCATTATCAATAAATATGAGGAAGACACCTGCAAAAATTAGAACTCATAGAAACTGATAATGAAAGGATGAAATGTTCTCACGTGATGTCTATGTGTGGCAGGTGGCTGTGAGTTTGGAAGAATATCAAAGGCAAAGGAAGAAGTCCCTGAGATGAAAAATAACTGGGCTTGTTGGGAGAACTGAGAAAACTCAATATGACTAAAACTTCTGGAATAAAAAACAGTTGCAGGAGGGAAGAAGAGAAGGCATAGGGCAGAAATCAAAGGCCTCATAGGGCCCTCATCTGAAGGGTCTGAATCTAATCTGTCGTATTATGGAAAACTAGCTGGAAGGGGTTTTAAGCAGTAAGAGGAATTGAGTTGTTATTCATGTTTTAAGAATGTCTAGGGCTAGGCACAGTGGCTCACACCTGTAATACCTAGCAATTTGGGAGGCTGAAGTGGGAGGATTGAGGTCAGGAGTTGGAGACCAGCCTGAGCAAAGCAAGACCTCTTCTCTACTAAAAACATAAAAATTAGCTGGGCGTGGTGGGGCACACCTGAATTCCTAGTTACTTAGGAGGCGGTGACAGGAGGATCACTTGAGCTCGGGAGTTTGAGCTCATGGCTATGGCACTCTAGCTCTCTGTGTCAAAAAAAACCCAAAATATCCGCCTTAAAAGGAGCAATATGAAAACTGAGGGAGCAGTTAGCAGACTGTAGCAGTCATTCATGTATGTAATAATTATGGCTTGCATGATGTAATAGCAGTAGAGGTAACAATAAGTGGAAAACATAAGGCTAACATAAAGGTAATGCAGTAGAGGCTCTAAGTAAGCCCAAGGGACTGCAACAAACTGGTCAACATACAGAGGTGATCAAGACAAGAAACTAGGCCGACATAGGCCTACATGATATGTACATGTAGTGCATGTCTGGTCCCAGCTACTTGGGAGGCTGAGACAGAAGGATCTCTTGATCCCTGAAGCTTGAGCTTGCTGTGAGCTAGGATGATGCTGATGCCTGGGTGAGAGTGAGACGTTGTCTTAAGAAAAAAAAAGAGTCTAATTCCCTTTGACTGAAATGCCTTACACATACCACACTGTACCAGGACCTGATAATTCTCTCTCAATCAACAAACTACTATTCCTGAGATATTTATTGCAAGATGCCTAAAAACAGCACAACTAATCGTCCAGTGTTTTAAAACAGACTCACAAGAGTGAGCGCACTCTTCCACACACCCATGATTAGCAGTTAAATTGTTAGTGAAATTAAAGTGTTTGCAAGAATAAATCATGGAGCTTTTATAGCAATCTTAGTTAGGATTCTACCCTAAACAACTGAAACAATCTGTTTAATGCAAAACTTCAAATACAGAAAATGTCCTTTGTGCCGCAAAGTCTTGTGGATGTTTTCCCCCCAACCAGGACAGAGGGATGTCACTTGATAGACAGTGTCCCTTGTAACTGGTCTGACACCTCAGAACTTCTTTAGTACAAAGGGTGCTTTACTCTGCAGATCTCTTTTCCCATTAATTCAAGAGGAATGCAGTTCAGCAGTGTCTAAATTATCATATGCACAAATTCAACACTTCTTACTCAAACTCCACATTTATAAATGAAGGTAACGCATAAATGCCAGTAGGAAAACCTAGATCCAATGGAATGGAGAAGCCTGAGAGGAAAGATGTTATTGAAATTGTTTCCCCAAAATGCAACCACAGTCTCTTCTGTCTTGCTTGGGAGTTCAGTTTACTTAGGCATTGCTTTTTTAACTTCTGATAGTCTCAGGGACACAAACACATGTGTACATTCCCACAGTTTCCCTCTGCTGCTACTTAATCAAAACACTGCACCATTTACTCAAAGGCCAAGATGAGGAAATAGTAGTTTGTACACAAGTAACCTGCAAAAGAAGCATGTTTTTAAAAATAATAGACTTATCTCTAGGTTATTTATGGAGACTCTTCTGTCTAGATATTATTCAATGACTCCAGATATTATCCACAGCCACGTCAATTTTGCCATTTGTCCTCGCCAGAGCAGCTGGTCAAAAGGAAGAATATACTAAGCCAACAGTAGGGTAAGTGTGCATGGGGACAGGCTCAGTCAGACAGAGGAAGGCTTTCTAGATGTCATCGTAAGTGGTTTGGGTTCTAAACCATTTCTGTTTGCATTGGGTTGATTTCATTTATAGTCTAAAACAAACATGCACATGAACCATAAGGAAGATGTGGAACATCCAAGGTTGCATGTAAAGACTGAATCATTTTATGGCTGCCTTGTTATCATGGGCTGGATTGTGTGTCCCCTCCCACAAAATTCATATGTTGAAATCTTAGCCCTCAGGATTTCAGAATGTTAGTATATTTAGAGATAGGTCCTTTAAAGTGAGAAACTAACTTAAAATGAGATCATATGGGTGGGCCCTAATCCACTATGATTAGTGCCCTCATGGAAGGCCATTAGGACATAGAGGCACCATGTGAGGACACAGGAGAAAGCAGCCATCTGCAGGCCAGGGAGAGAGGCTTCTGAAGAAACAAAGCTGTGGAAACTCCCATCTTAGGGTCCTAGCCTCCAGATCTGTAAGAAAATAAATTTCTGTTGTTTAGGCCACCAAATCTGTGGTATCTTGTTATGGTAGCCCTAGCAAATTACTACATCTACCTAAAATAAAAATTTATTCATTATTTTACTTAAAAAAGGGAGAAAAGGTATTTTCAAAATAAGTTCTGCGTATTTTCCCTATATCTGCAATATAATATACCAAAAAAGGTGATATGCACTATCTTTAGTATTCATTTTTTTTTTTTGAGATAGAATCTCAGGTTGTCACCCTAGGTAGAGTTTGGTGGTGTCATAGCTCACAGTAACCTCCAACTCTTGGGCTCAAGTGATCCTTTTTTTATTTACTTATTTATTTTATTTATTTATTTTTTGCAGGGTTCAGGTTTGAATCCAGCAACTCTGGTATATGGGGCCAGCACCCTACCCCCTGAACCACAGGCACAGCCCTCAAAAGATCCTCTTGCCTCAGTTTTTCTATTTTTACTAGAGACGAGGTCTCACTCTTGCTCAGGTTGGTCTCGAACTTGTGAGTTCAAGCTGCCCACCTGCCTCAGCCTCCCAGAGTGCTAGGATTATAGGCATAAGTCACTGTGCCTGGCCTAGGGTACATATTTTTATGTTCACATACTATGCTGCCTTAAAAAAAGATGGAGCCTTTACCTTTTTATGTTTAAATTGAGGGACCTAGAACATATTCTCCTGAGTAAAGTATCTCAAGAATAGAGGAAAAGTCTCCAATCTACTCAGTACTTCTATGAAACCAACTTATATTGACTACACTTTCTTATGAAAGATAGAACACAACTGTAGCCCAGGATGAAGGAGAGAAATGGAGTGGGAAGGGAGGGGTTGGGGGAGGTTTGATAGAGGGAGGGTAAATGACAGGACCACACCTATGGAGCATATTGCAAGGGTACAGGTCAAATCTGGCAAATGTAGAACATAAATGTCTGAACACAATAATCCTAAGTAAATGAGACGAAAGCTATGTTGATTGGTTTGATATGAGCACATCAGATTGTATTAAAAAAACACATTGTACCCCACATATGCATAAATGTATTCATGATCTATATGTATATAATTTAACTTAAAAAAAGGAATTTACATTAATTCTACATTACATTAATTCCCACACTTTCCCCCATTTTCTTCTTTTGCCAAAATTATCTTCACTAGTTTTAATAGTTACTCTCCTTTTGCTTTTTATTTTTTTAATTGAAACAAATTATTCAAGAAATAATAATTAACTATAATGACACATCACAGATAATGGAAAATACAGTGAATGATTAAGAACACTTATGCTTTTTTTTGTAGTCCCATTGACCTTGGAATGAATCATCTCATGTACATGGAACCCAAATACGAATTTGGGTGTAGGTGTGTGTTAATAAACTGGCATATACTATTAATGCATATTATTTGTGTATAAATAACATATACACATATAAAACATGTATATAATATATATATTTATATGAATATATATAATACATGTTTCTATATATGTACGTATCTTAAAATCCTAGTATAAGTGATTTGTATGTTGCACATTTACCATAACCCAACTTGAACGAGAATTTTTTTGTAATTATTTCCCAACTACTTTGCAAGTTCCTAAACTCCAGGCATCATGTTTTACACATAATACCCATTCAAAAACTCTCGTCTCAATGAATTGTAACCCTTTTTAATAAAAGATACATTTTCATCACAGCTACCTATTTCAAATAGCAAAAAGAAGCCTTTAGTTTTGAATTCATTTATAAGAAAAAGAATATGATCTTTATGCAGGTGAAAAGGCAAAATGTTATTCAAAATTGGCTTAAATAATAAAACTCCATGCCATGCATGTACTGTTTGTTCCTCATGACAACTTGAATGTTGTGAGGCAGTTTGAGGAAATACATAAAAAATACTCTCTACTTAGACAACAATTACTTTGCAAGTTAAACAAATTTTAACATTCTGAGATCCATACATAAATAGAAGGAAAGTATGACCATTAAAATGCATAAGCCATGTGGTAATAAAAAGTGGTTTAACACGTATTACAGATGCTAGATGCAAATATTACTCATGTTTCCTGTTTAATGAGGATAGTGTATGGTGCCAGGATTCTTTGTCCAAAAAGGAGTTGACCAGCTAAACTAAGGAAAAAAAAACAGCTTTTAAAACACACCAGAAATTTCAAATTTGAAGCCTTATTTCCCAAGTTTTAATAATTGTTAACCAAAAAACTTTTTAAACTGATGCTTTTTTATGATTCTGGCAGAGAATGCAGTAATGTAGACACATTTATAATGAACTGAATATTCAAAATGCTTCAATTTGTTATAAAAAACTAGATAAGTTAAAAATTGACACCATGTGCATGAGGTTTTATTTGATCAAACATGTAACTCTTATATTTATGACTGACTTAATAAATTAATTTCAACCAAAAACTCAAATTCAATGTTTGAAAAAATCTATTGTAATATATTTCAGAACTCAATCTGCCATTTTCTGTTTACACAAGAAATATCAGATAAACTGTTTGACTCTAACAGGTGATCAGTTAAATCTAGTGAAATCACTTGCATGCTTCATATAAGTGATAAGACACCTAGAATGAGGAAAATAAAATGCCTTATCTCATTTTAAGCTTTAAAAGATACTATGAATATTTAGAAGAGATTAATAGCTTAACATTTTAGGAATTAAAGGGTTTTATTGTTTGTTTGTTCTGTTTTGTTTTTGTTTTGAGACAGAATCTTACCCTCCCTAGATGGAGTACAATGGTTGCTCACAGCAACCTCAAATTCTTGAGTTCATGCAATCCTCTTGCCTCACTCTTCTGAGTAGCTGGTTCTGCAGGCACCTGTCACAATGCCCAGCTATTTTTTTTTTTTTTTTAGTAGAGATGGGGTCTTGCTCTTGCTCAGGCTGGTCTTGAGTTCCTAAGCCCAAGCAATCCACTAGGCCTCCAAGAGTTATGTGATAACAGGCGTGAGACACTGTGCCTAGCCAGGAATTAAAGTTATTAGAAGAAGAAATCGTATGGACTCTGGAGTCAAATGGCCTTGGCCCATGGTTAATGCTGACCCTAGTTGTAAAGTCCCAAGTGGGTTTTTAACCTTTCTTTGCCTCAGTTTCTCAACTGTACAACAGAGATAACAATTTATATCTTATAGAGTTATTATAAGAATTAAATGGTTTAATATATGTGAGCCTAGCACACAGAGAGCAGTACTTAATAAACATTACTCATGGCAGTTACTGATAATAGTACCACTCTGTGTGTGTGTGTATGCTAAATCTACAGAAATAGGGATAAATATATAGAAATATTAACTTAATATACAGAGGGGTCAAGATAGCCAGCAACTGCAATATTTATTAAATACATTTGCCTTGATTTTTTTTGTTTGTTTTTTGTTTTGAGACAGAGTCACCATGACATCATCATAACTCATAGCAACCTCAAACTCTTAGGCTCAAACAATCCTCTTGCTTCAGCTTCCCAAGTAGCTGGGACTACAGGCTCCTGCCACAACACCAGCTAGTTTTTTTGTTTGTTTGTTTGTTTTAGTAGATACAGGGTCTCACTCTTGCTCAGGCTGGTCTCAACTCCTGAGCTCAAGCAATCCTCCCAGCTTGGCGTCCCCAGGATTGCGGGCATGAGCCACTGTGCCCAGCCAGTGTATTTGTCTGTATGTGCCAGACTCTATGCTAAATACTTTAGATGCCATCCTGTTCAAGTCTTCCAGCACGCTGTGTGTTGAGCAAGGCAGGGCTCAGGTAAGCCTGCATGTTTTTCCATTGCCGCAAACCAGAAGGATTTTGCAATGTGTTTTAAAAGAAGCTCAGGCGTTCCACATTAACTGTGAGAAAATAACAGATCTCATGCTCAGTCTACATGGATGTGCTGAACAATATTTGAGCAAAAATTCTTAAAGTGGTTTTGAAATGATTACACAAAGGATCTATAAATAACATACACTGTAAGAGTATGAACGCATTCAATATAATTACTTATGAGTTCATTTTTACCTTCTTGGTAATAGTAGAGTATTTTGATAAAGATGACTCCACAGTTGCAGGTGCATTTCAATTCTTCTGTATTGTAAGCCTATTTCTTTACCATGAAAATAATCCATAGTAGTTAAAAATGGGTGAAAATTTCAAAAAAGGAACTAATGAGGACATTTCAAAACTCCCAAGTGAGTTCAAGAAAGAAGGAAAAAAAGGAAAGATAGGGAAAGGCAGGCAAAGATGGGTAAGAAAGGAAGGAAGGAAGGAAATAGAGAAATCCCAAATCACAAGCTTGTTTAGCACAAAATTTTATACATGTTTCTGAAGCTGATCTGAAGTACAAATTGCATGTCAGTGGTATGGAAAAAAGAAATCAGGGCCCTATGTAGGCCAATAAAAAGAGAATATATTGAGCCAAAGCCCGCACGCCCAAAAAAATTAAAACTAAAAAAATAACTATTTTTTTCTCTTAACAAATTAGCTAACAAATACAATAATTTCACTTTGTTTGTCTAGAATCAGCTTATAAATAAAGGTCAACTAAAAAAAAAATTCACAGAATCTAGATTATCCTCTGAGATTTGGGGATTTTTGTGAACAGTTCTGTGAATAACTGTGATTTGTCATTTTCAAAGTATAGCTATGCATCCAAACCTTTATCAGAGCCTATTGTACCATCTGCCAGGGCTCAGCAGGACTCTGTTCCCTGCCCTACTGGGAAAGTGCCCTCCTGAGCCCTTGCAGACCAATCCAGCTGTCACTCTTTCCTCACACTCCATTGGACTTAAACGCACGTGCGCGTGTGTGCACACACACACACACACACGCAAGTTGCAAACATTAGTTTGAAACCCCCAAAACCTATATTTAATATTCCCATGGTTGTCACAGGACTTAAAGAAAATGATGTAAAAGGAAACACTATGTATCATGCATATGAAAGAATTCTTTTTTTTTTTTTTTCACCTGATGAAAAGTTTACTTAACTCAAATCAAGTTAAAAATGTTTTGTTACGGCAGGACATCTTGGACACTTTAATTTGCTAGTTATATCATGAAGCTACAGGAAAGAAGTTGATGGTACAGCAATTCAATGTGTATTTTAATAGAATCTGTTGTTCTTTGAAACTGTATTAATCACTTTGTTTCCAAGATTTCTTAGGATCAAATTTAGATAAATCCACAAATTAAACTTTTTTTTTTACATATACATGTGTTTATTGGGTTTCCGCTTTTTGCCTTCACAGAATTTAAAAGGCTTAAAATTTAATTTAATAACAATAACAATGTTTAAAATAAGGACTAGAAACAAAAACCATGTAAAGAATGAACGAAGATGAATACATTCAGAAAAGAAAACAGATGATTACTGCATCGAAATATTAAGCAATATTAATAATGATGCCAAGAAAGTAACATTCACATTGTCAAATGAGAGTAAGTCTGTTATAGAATGCTCAGACTTCATATTGAGCCTCAGAGTCAAAGCATATGAAAGAGTTCTATAAACTATAAAGCTCAATTACTATAACATTGTCATGGTAGTAGTATTTACTAGTATCAGTGCTCAAACAAAAAGAGATTAAGTTCCACAAAGTGACACAAAAAGGTCTTAATCCTCTATCTTCTTATTTTTGTAAACTCACTTGCTACTATGTTTTCCAATTTTTATACATATTGGAGCTCCTAAAACCAACTTTATTTTTCATTTGCACATGTTATTCCTGTGTATGAATATAACACCCTTTACTTCCTCTCTTGAGCCAGTCTTACCCTTTGTACAAAAACAAATGCACGTAGGGAGAAAATATTTTCCAAACCCATATCTCATAAAGGACTTAAATCTATAACAGAACACTTACAACTGGATAATGAAAAAAACAAACAGCTCAATTTTAAAAAGGGGAAATGTATAGGTTATGAACAAAACTTTACTGAAGAAAATACTCGGAGCTACATAAACTCATGAAAAGATGATCAGCATCATTAGTCATTAGAGGAAAACAAATTAAAATCACAGTGAGATGTCATCTCATTAGAAATGTCTAAATTAAAAAGACTAGCCCAGCATGGTGGCTCATGCACGTAATCCTAGCATTTTGGAATGTCAAGTCAGGAGGCTCACTTGAAACCCAGAGTCTGAGACAGGCCTGAGCAACACAGCAAGACTCTCATCACGTGCTTGTAGTCACAGGTATTCTGAAGGCTGAGGTAGAAGAATCACGTGAGCTAAGGAATTTAAGGCTGTGAGCTGTGATTGTGCCACTGCATTCCAGCCTGGGTGACAAGCAAGAACCTCAGAAATAAATTAATTAATTGATCTAATTTAATTAAAAGACCAACCACACTAAGTATTGGTAAGAGCCTGAAGAAACCAGAACACTCAAGGACTACAAGTGGGAATGTAAAATGGGACAACTACTCTGGAAACCAGTTTGACAGTTTCTTCTACAGAAGAAATGACCCAGCCATTCTACTCCTAGGAAATTACATGAGACAAATGAAAGCATATGTCCATACTATGACTTGGTAAAAAAATGTTCATAACAGCTTGATTTGTAACAGCCCAAACTAGAAATAACCCAAATGTTCATCAACAGGTGAACTGATAAACAAACTGTGGAATAGCCAGACAATGTCCTACTATTCAGCAGAAAGAAAAATGTTTAAGAAAATGAAACATATGCAACAAAATGAACAAATCTGAAAATAATCATGCTCACTGAAATATGCCAGAAGTGAAAGAATGCTGTATGATGCCATAGTTATAAAATTCAAGAAAATGAGAAGTATTTTACAGGCCAGTAAGCAGATCAATAATTGTCTGAGGACACGAAAAGAGGGGATGGGGAGGAACAAAAGGGGGGGTTTATAAAATTTTGGGAGATGTTGGCATTATTCACTGTCATTAGTGTGGTGAGGATTTCACGGATCAAAACATCAAGCTCAAAACATCAAGTTGTTTCTTTACATACAGTATATGCAGTTGATTGTACACTATTTGCATCTTATGAACCTAAAAGATTTCCACCTCAAAGGATAAACTTCTGATACATATAATAAAATGAAAAATCTCAGAATAATAAATCTAAATGAAAAAGAGCAAGACACAAAAGATTACGTACTATATGATTCTGTCTATATATCATTCTGGAAAAGGCACCAGTGGAGAAAGCAATCAGATTGCTGGCTGTCCAGGGCATGATGGAGTAGGCCAACTGCAAAAGAAGAGCACCAGGCATTTGGGGGAGTCGGTGCAGACATGTTCTATAGCCAAATTGTGACGTTGTTTACACAAGCGTGTACATTTGTCAAAACCCATTGATACATATGCATGAAAAAAGATTGTACTGAACATGAGAAGAGAACATAATCTTCTCTTACATAACCTACTCCAGGAAAAGTGAGTGAGTCTTCCACTAGGTTTCTATGATACTTCCCCAGTACACAACAATTAAACAGTATTTACAACAGTGAATTATAATTCTGCTATATGCTCATGGGAACCTTAGAAGAGAACTGTTTTAGACATTGCTTAGAAATATAGAAATGTAGGTTAACTTCAATTCCTCCCACTCCTGTATCTTTCATATTCTATAGTCTTTAAATTGAATTTAAAGACCTTCAAAACATTTCTAGCATCCGTCCTTTCTCATCTTCATCGCCATTGGACTATTGTGGATGGTTCCTACCATTTCCGTCTCTTGTGTTTCTGTCTCTTTCATTCATCCTCCAAAATGCTGCCAATCACACAAATAAATTCACAACCAAACTACTTAAAACTTTTGGTGGCCTAAGGGATGTGGCTCCAGCCACGACTATCAGAACCTGGCGCAGAGTTCCTATTCATTTCATCTCTTGCATTATTCCTACTGCAAGTGTAATCCCTTCTGCCCCAAAACCTTCCTATTCTTCTCTTCAGCAAGTTCTAGTCCCAAACTCCTTAACTTCTCCATGGAATCTCTGCAGGATACTGAAGCTAAATGTGTGCTTTTTGCTTCTTATTTTCCACGGTATGATGTTAATGCCAATTGTTTATTATGCTAATATAGTAGTTACATCCTGTATGATTGGATATGTCTGCCTTCCCAATAGAGTATATGTGTTTGAGGGCAGACACACTGCTTTATTTATATTCACATTCCAGGCATCTTGTATAGTCCCTGTAACTTAATTCCTGCCAGATGAATATATACTAAATTCATCTGCAGCCTATAGTCATGACAACTGAAATAAGAAAATGCAAAAAAAAAAAAAAAAAGAAACACTAGGACAGATATCCCGACCTTCAGTCAGCCACAAGCATAAACACACACAGTGTGCAAGTCTAGAAAAACAATACTCAAAGGTCAAAATATTTTTAAAAAATAAATTACCATGTCTTGATTTTATCAACTGATACCCCCCCTTTTTTTTTGTAAGAGACACAGAGTCTCACTTTGTTGCCCTTGGTAGAGTGCCATGGCATCACAGCTCACAGCAACCTCCAACTCTTGGGCTTAAGAAATTCTCTTGTCTCAGTCTCTCAAGTAGCTGGGACTACAGGCACCTGCCACAATATCTTTTTTTTTTTTTTTTTTTTTGATTGCAGTTGTCCTTGTTGTTCAGCAGGCCCAGGTGGGGCTCAAACCTGCCAGCCTCAGTGTATGTGGCCAGCGCTCTACTCACTGAGCTACGGGCGCTGAGCCATCAGCTGATACTTTGAAATGAGAGAGGGAAACACTGCCTAGATTTCTATGCCAACTTTTTATTATCAAATACAAATGTGATTCTTCTATGTGGAAAAGAGTATCAGGAAAAATATCAAATAGTCAACAAAAAGAAAGTTTTATTTAAATAATATAAGACTTAACCATATACACTTTGAAAGGAAGTAACCTGCTTTTAAGCTGTAGCAAAGAAACACTAAGTCACTTGCTCTGAGATATGCCACTGGCAGGGGACAGAACTGAGATTTGCACACAGGTCCCAAGGGTCCCGCAGTCCATGCTGTAGTCATTGCATACATAGGTTGATATTTGTCTGCACAGCTTAGCTTAGAGCTCCATGAAGTTAGGAATTCTCTGTCTTATTCATCTTTGTAACTCTAAGGCCTATTACAGGGCTTGGGCTTGTTTGTAGGGGTCTAAAAATTCTGAAAATCATATGTACTTTAAGTCTATAAGTATAATAATCTCTAGAAAGACGGTCAGTAAGAACAGACAGAACACCAAAAACTTACTGCAAATCAAGCTATGTTTTAGAACCATTAACTCACTCTATTATAACAAGAGCTACACGGAACACATATTGAATACTCAATATGCCAGCTCCTGTTCTAAATGTTTCCTATGGATAACATATGCAATCATCCCACTAATCCTATGAAATATATAATATAATTTAAATCATTTCAAAAATGAGGAAATAGTGTCTCAAAGAGAATAACTTTCCCAAGCAGCACCCCTGTCCTTTTAATAAAGAACAGAAAAGGGATATAAACTTTGCCATCTGACAACCAAGCCTGCTCGCTTCATTTTATGCTGTGCAGCTGGCCGTGATGTTGGGGATCCTCAAAGACCTTCATGTTCCCCAAAATGTTAAGAGAGTCACAAACATGGAGGAGAAAAGGAACTCCCTATGCATTTTCCAGAAAACAATCTTGATAAAATGAAGTTTTCACAGGCCCATTTCATCAAATGCTATCAGCCAGTTCTACCGTACAAAGAGCATACTCTGTCACTGCATATTAATACAAGGCAGGAAGTTTAACCAGCAAGGCATGTGTGTTCTGTAAGGTGTAAAGAGTGGGCAAGATAATATTGAGTTACAAAGATACATAAGCAAACAAAATGTAGACATGTGGCTCCTACAAATGACACAATAGCAGCTGTAAAAGGGTGCTGCTATCCCGTACAGATATTTTGTGACTCAGAAAAGTACCTTCCACTTAGCCAAAGGCAAAGATTCATGGTTTGACCTATAGAGTAGGGTCTGGGTTACAGGCCTTACTTTCTACGAATTGAGCATCTCTGCGCAGTGAGCAACCCAAGGTCTATGTGGGATAGCCTTTTCTCATGGCCTAGAGCCAGAGTGCCTGCATTTGAAATCCCTACTCTGTCTTGCAGATGTGTGACTTTAATTGAATTATTTAATTTCTCTTACTAGTTCATTTTTCCCATATATACAATGGGAATAATATTAATATGAATTTCATAGGATTGCTGTAAGAATCTAAAAAAAGAAAATGCATGTAAATTGCTTAGAACAGTATCTCACACGTATTAAGTATCCAGTAAGTATTAGCTAAAATACATAGTTTTTAATTCTCTTTTTCTCTTTTCTTTTTTAAACAGTCTTACTCTGTTGCTCCAGGAGTAGAGTGCCGTAGCATGATAGCTCACAGCAACTTCAAACTCCTGGGCTCAAGCAATCCTCTTGCCTCAGCCTCCCAAGTAGCTAGCACTACAGGTGTGTGCCACAAGGCCCAGCTAATTTTTCTTTTCTTTTCCTTTGTTTCTTCCCCCCCACTTAATTTTTTTAGATATGGGGTCTCACTCTTGCTCAGGCTGGTCTTATACTCCAGCCTGAGTTCAAGCCATCCAACCACCACAGTCTCCTAGAGTACTAGAATTACATACATGAGCCACCACTCTTTGCCATTTTTTTTGATTCTTAAAAATATAAGAGTATGAGTCACATTTGAAGCATTCCTTATGTGCAGGACTGATAACAGGTACAACAGGTATAAGTTTCAATGAAGAAAGAAGACAGAAGTAACTCTGCGAGGATGCATCATTGTAGACCCAGCTGTTTCATTTGTATCTATAGTTTTTAAAGGACTCAAAGCCATGGTACCTCATTTAAAGTGGTACTTTCCCAGGGTTGTGAATCCTCTTTTGTAAAGGTGGCAAACATGTAGCCAAGAACCATAAAATTGGTCAGGGCACAGTGGCTCACACCTGTAATCCTAGCACTCTGGGAGGCTGAGGCAGGAGGATCTTTTGAGCTCAGAGTTCAAGACCAGCCTGAGTAAAAGCAAGAGCCTGGCTCTACAAAAAATAGAAAAATCAGCTGGGCAAGTGTTGCACACCTGTTGTAGTCCCAGCTACTTGGGAAGCTGAGGCAGGAGGAGTCTTTGAGCCTAGGTATTTGAGGATTCAGTGAGCTATGATGACTTCAGTGATCTATGATGCACTCTACCCTAGGTGACAAAGAGAAACTCTATCTCAAAAACAAACAAAAGAACCATAAAATCACAACAGTAACCACTGACCAACCATGATCCACATGTTTGCAATACAGAAATTCTCAGGTATCATGTACCAGTATCTCAAATAATTTAGTAAAAGTAACAAATGAAGTAGGGTCTTTTACAAATTCAAAGTAGGATAGTATTTTGAAGTGCATTTAATGGCCTTCCATCTTAGTCTATTTTTAAAGCAAAATTTTCAAACTGCTCAATTCAGATATTCCAGGATTAATTTACATGATTTCCAAATGTTAAATTCCAACAGTGAGGAATCAATCTTTTAACAAAGGATTGGCAACTTTTTAAGCAGATCATCATTATCCACTTATTGCAAGCATGGTAAATATACTGCGGGTACCTAAGAAGGCGCTTTGCAATACCTATCAAATTTAAAGTGAACATCTCCCTGGAGCCAACATTCTCTTTTCAGAATAAATCCTCAGCCATACCCACGCAAGATAATGTATAAAGATTTTCACTATATCTTTGTTTGTAATACTAGGAAACTAAAATATCCAAGTGTATTTTCCGGAGGATATTGGCTGGTTGCACTGAACAGTTACATTAAAAAGGATCTCCATATATTGACCAAGAAGTATTTGAAAAGCATTAAATAAAAATAAATTTCAGAATACTTGTATAGGAAACATTATTCAATTTTCAAAACAATGAAAAAAACTTTTTATTATACACATGGAGAAGGTAGAGGCACAAACTCAAACATGAACAGAGACTGTATAAATTAACACATGGCGTGGATTGCGGAGGGGGGAACCACTTTATATCTTACAATAATATTTATGTTGCTTTATGAGTATAACTTTTAGAATTCATAGAAATAAGAATTTTCAAGAGAAACGAGACACTTAAAAATAGTTATTGCATAAGAAGTACTAAAAAACCTTAATATTCGTTAAAATTAATGTGTGCTATGCCATAGGCATATAACCACAATTACAGAATAAAATGCGCATGAGATTTTAATAGACAGGCTTTAATACAGGGGTTGTACCTTAATAAAGCATGTTGGGAACATGTCCATGTTTGTAGGCCCATAATGGAACTTAGGAGGAATGAGAAGCCAGAAGACAAATGGTTCTCAATTTTCACTCCACTTTGAAAAGTGAAAAATGAGTAGTTTACCAACACTCACCACCTCCTCCCTCTCCTGCTCCAGGCCCCCGGACCATACCAGGAAGGACCGAGCACTACTTGGTCACCTATTTCAAACACACAGCAGATCAGGTGGCTTGACTGAGAGTATGCACAGGAGATGAACAGTGAGGTGTGGTGGGAGGGTGGGGACAGGAGGACTGTAATGGAAAAATGTTGATAGCTGGAGAGGAAGAATAGTTTTATGATGAATAAAGGCTTTCGAAGAGAGAGAAGAAACCTGCGAAATGAACGGGAAAGCGGGGGGTGGGGGGTGGGGGGGGCGGGGAGAGTAAAAACTAAAACAGGAAGTGCGGGCATCAATGAAGGGTTTGGTTTTGAGGCCATCCCAGGACGTTCTCAGCGTCTGTCTCCGGTATTGCCAGCCCTCACCGTCAAGTGCAAGCTGGTGAAGCCTGTCTCGCACCTCGGGAGAGGCGCGCTCTGCCTCAGTTCTGAGCACGCGCACCAGGGATGAAGCGCATAGTACACTCCCGTTAGACACAGAACCATTACTACTTAAGTGGCAACGTTGTTAACTGAGCTTCCAAAGGACATTCCATCCCAAAGGAACTAAGATGAGTCAAATACTATCAAATCTCTCCCAACAGCATCACCGAAGATGCCCTCTCCTGAAATGTCTCTTGGAGGAAACGCAAGCTGAGACTTGAGCAAAAAGGTCATGGTGTGATGCTGCAGACCAAGCACCTCCCCACAAACCTTCAGGGTCCACGGTCATCCACGTGTTCTGGCCTTGTCCCAGGCCGCAAAAAAAACTCCACTAAACCCCCCATCCTCCAGTAACCTGGGGCTCACGTGACCAGCTACAACTAGGAAAGCTTTCTCTGCACCCAAACAGATACAATTTTTTTTTCGTTTTCCGGAGTGAAGGACTTGCACGACTCTCCCTGCACCCCCTTCCACTTCCTCCCCTCCAACCTTTTCTTCTTCCCCCCACCGCAGGCTGCAGGAGGCCTCGGGGTATCTGCTTTCAACACTGCCTGGCCTAGGGGTCCTAGGGCGCGGCCCCTCCCGCGCGGCCGCTCCTCCTCCAACCGCCCGAGGGGAGACTCCTCTCTCCAGACACCCGCCTCGCGGGGCCAGTGGACCGCGGTCAGCCTCGGGCGCCGGGCGCCGCAGAGAAACTTACCTGCGCGCAGCGGCTCCCGGAGCTCCCGCGTCGCCGTCAGCTGCGCGGCAGGCGCCGCATCTCCCGGCGGCCGGTCCCCCCACCCAGCCCGCAGCAGTGTCCTGCGCCGCACTTTTCCGAGCCTGGGAAGTTTGCTGAAAGTTGGGAGGTGGGAAATGGGGGTGGGGCTGGGTGATCTGGGAGAGCAGGCTTAAGGATTTTGTTGTTTGTTTGTTTGTTTGTTTTCCCGGATCTCTAGCGAAGACTTTAGACCATATGGTGGGAGAATATTAGCTTTGCTCAATGGCGACAGGGCAGCGGCCTGACTCTCACACACAGTCTGATCGATTTACTAAACAAACTGAAACGTGGGTGGGGATGTTAAACAGTAACCAGCAGTCTCAATGAAAACTGAAAGCGGCGGGGCCGTCACCGCCTCGGCGTGCTAATTTCCCTGTTCCCGAGGCCCCAGGGCGACCTGCGGGCGGCCCAGCTAGAACCAAACCCCGGCCTCCCCCGACCACAGCGGCCCTCCGGGGCCACCGCGAGGCGGCCCAGAGGTAACTGCCATCGGCCACAAACCAACATTTCCACCACCCGAGCAAGGCACACGGCGCCCTGAGCCCGGGGAGCCTCCAACAGCAGAGCTGCCCCGCGGGGGTCCGCGCCCTTGCCGGGACGCGGGCGCTGTCCCCCTCTCCCGCCCCAGGTCACGCCATGTCTTGAGTTGTGTCAACCCTAGCTGGAGAAGCCTGCTGACCCCAGAATGCGGGCGCAATTCTGAGCCAATGAGGTCCAGAAAAGGGCCGGAAGGATCTTTAAAGGGAATAAATGGGTTCCGAGGGGCACAGCTGAAGCCACACCGCTAGGGGTAGCTGTAACCACCCTGCAGTCCGCACCTCGGGCCTCTGGGTTACATTTACCCTGATGCCCCTGGCCTCCTTGCTTGGAGGGAGTTCTGGGAAGACTGGTTTTCGGCAGTGGGCCATTCCAGCTGCGGGTGATTTCAGTTTAAGTACCTCTTTACATATGTATCTGAGGGAAACTTCCCTTTCTTCCCCTACTTGAGGCTCCTTCGCGAGCCTGCGACTTGAAAACATGGTGCTCTGCGCCACCCGAGCAGCTCTGGTCATGTTCATCAGGCGTCTGTTCCCCAGCAGTATAGGCAGAGCTGTGGCTTTTAAAAATATCTCAGCAATTTAACTTCGTGGTTTCAGGAATGAATAACTTCAGGTCAAACAAGTAATTATCCTCATGAGATAAATAGTTACTTAATCCATAAGGTTTTTCTTTTCCGACCAGAGGGTTGGCTGTTATTTCAAGACTGTAATAACAATGCCAGGGAGATCAAAGGGTTAGGTGTTTTCTCTTTTTTCTTTTTAGATAGGATTTACTAAACTTTCTCAGTTTCCTCCTGAATATCTTGCTGAAAGGCTCTTTTAAAAACAAGTAGTTGGTTGTTTTGGAAATGAGAACAAAGGAAGGAGATCATATACTATTTTCTTTAAATCCACCTTCTTGAGCAAAACACATTCCTTGGGTCCTGGTTGCCCGCGCGATCGGCAAACCGTGTCCAGACAGTGGCCTCAGCCCCCATCGCTCCCGGGAAACTGCCCCGAGACAGCAGAAGCGAAGCAGTTACAATTAACGGGTCGTATTCATTATGTAAATCTGTCACCGGGGTGCTGCTGACGATCCCCTATGGACGTTGTCTTTAAAAATATTTCCAGATATTTGGATAGTGAAGGTTGTCTTCTGCCATCCCTGAATGTAAATGTATAGTTTCCATAAAACAGTGAAACTCTGGAGACAAAAATTCTCCATCCCTATTCGCTGACACTTGACTGACAATCTCTCTTGTTTTCAATGGGGGAAAAAAAATCTTTTTAATTCAATAGTCTAGGTTTATCTCACTGTTAATCCCCAAGGTCAATGGTGATCAATTCATTACTGATGGGTGATAGAGTCTCTAATCTACCAGGAAATAACCACATTTTCTGTGCTCAAAATTATTGTGACACAATATGCAGAACCTTTGTGAGAGAATTTTATCAGCACGAACATTTTGAATAATTACGAGAGGAACAGGCGTGCATTCAAGGAATTAGACTCTGTGAAGTCTTAGCTGTTATCAAAGTGAGGCGTTGCATTTGTTCATTAAAAAAAATCTGTGAGGAGAGTTTATGTGATGCTGCCAGTCCTCCTGCATCAGTAGCAAAAATAGAGTGGTTTCAGATGAATAAATGAATAAGCTACTTTGAGAAGTGAAAGAAAGGTAGGACTTGGCTCCACTATGGAGCTGGGCGGTTTCTACTGCGTAAACCAATGCCAAACGACCAAGTTGTAGAGCATCACTTATATTGTTCTTGAACCTAATTTATTACGATTCTCCATGGCATGCCTTTAAGCTGCTGAAGATGAAAAATGTACTCTATAGAGAGTTGTTCCCTGGTGCTTGAGAGTGGGAGGGTTGGACAACCATGAAAAGGAAGAGATCAGGATAATTTTTCAGGAAAAGGTTCCCAGGAGATATAATGTACACATTATGCTACTTAGTGGTTGGGGGAAAATTATACACATATGTACTTATGTCGCATCTGCTCACAGATAAGGTAAAACTAAACACAAAATGCGTTGTAAGAAAAGCCTTTACTTCACTTTTCTATTAAATATCTCGTCTATCCTGTGCTTTTCCTATTCACTTTGGTAATTAATCTTCTTTTACACCTTTCTTCTGCTTCCCAACGCCACCTAGGTTGTCTTGGTAGTAACTCAAACGTTTTCTCCCCCAAAACGTTGTCATACTGTCAATTAAAGGCAGTGTGGTCTTGGGCAGAAAACTCAGGACTGTGAGGGAGCAGGGAGACGCACGCCAAATCCGGGAAGAGGTCCTTCTGACTTAAGCGTCCAGGACCCTGTTTCCCAGGGCAATTCCCCGCCCCTCGTTCTGTACATGTACATTTCGTGTACGCGGCACACGAAAGGGAAATGTCCTCTTCCCTCCAAGGCACTGCTGGAACCGCTGCCACCTCTGCTGACCACGTTCGAACCCGACCCTCCAGCGCGGCGGTGGCAGCGGAGCCGGAGTCCGCCACAATCCCGCGCGGACTCAGTCAATAGGGGTACCTGCCCACTCTCCTTACGTTTACCGGCAGGAGGGGAGAAATAAAGGTAAAAAAAGCATAAAGCTAATAGAGTCCTCATTCTGTTCTTTTCTAAATTTGCGCAAAGCCCAGTGACACCCTCAAAGCCACTT
This sequence comes from Arctocebus calabarensis, assembly GCA_963573935.1. NCBI lineage: Eukaryota > Metazoa > Chordata > Mammalia > Primates > Lorisidae > Arctocebus > Arctocebus calabarensis. The sequence goes on along the minus strand of CAUYON010033233.1, from coordinate 29,665 downwards.
GTATATAAAACACCGCGAACGGAAAGGGGTCCCGGGGACTCTGAGGAAATTGAGTCTGCAGCTGCGCTAAACGCGCGCCCCAACCCGACCCACCCAACCGCGTTTGACCTAGGGAGCGAGACAACTGATAAAGCTACCTCCGCTAGAATTTCAAAAACTCCCTGGAGGCCACTGAATGTTTTATGCATCAGAAAGGAAGGCCGGGGATTCCGGTCACTGGGGGGCAGGGGTGGGTGAGAAGAGTAAAGGCAGTTTCAGCCCTAAGCCACCCAGCCCCCGCGGGGCCGCGGGCTGTTTCTGGGGCCGCTGTCCTCGTCGCCCCGCCTCTTTCTGGGAGTCCTTTTGCTCCCCAGCGCAACCCAAAGCGAGGGCACAGATTGCCAGCGCTACAAAGCTGCAGACTCCAGCGCCTGGGAAAGGCGAGGAGGGCCCGTTTCACCTCCTCAGACCCTGCTCAGTCCCCTCCAGCGAGGTTGCTTCTCTCCACACCGGGCCTGGAGCAATAGCAGACCCACTCGGACCCTGGGGCTTTGGAACCATCCTCTATTCTAACATTTGCTGCACCTTTCGTGGGGCTCTCACATTTTCAAGACTTGAATTTAACACGATAAAACAAGAAAAAAAGGAATAGAACAAGCTGAGTGAACGTGGCACGCGGATTGGTTTGTTCTTCCAACCCTGTCTCCACTGTGTAGATTCTAAAAAGGAGAGAGAGAAAAAAAAGAAAAAGGAGAGGGCGGACGGCAGGGCGAGAGGAGGCAAGGCAGGCAGACAGGCAGGCCCAGACATTTGCTCGGCCCACTGAGGGTCAGGAGTTTGGAAACAGTAAAGCTGTAGGCATGGCCTGTGGTAGTGACCACCCCAGTTGGCCCCAAACTGACCCAGATAAAAATTAGTCTTTATTTTGCGCTCAAGTGACAGATCAGAAACATCCACAGTAAAAACATGTAAATAAGGCTACGGAAATGTTCCCAGTCTCCGTTAACCTGCTCATAAAAAAGCAAAGCCAAGATTTCAAATTGAGCGTCTAAATTGAAAACCGCTCTGCGTATGTCACACACGTAACTGAGCACTGTGAAAATTGAACACTTAACGATTTCCAGTGTCAAGGTATGGTTCTTGTGCCAATAGTCAAACTGCTAGGCTGGATCTCTTCTTTTCGCCAGACCCCTCAACCCCCTTGTAGATTTCCTGCTGAAGTATTGATTGCCCAGGTCTCTGAAAGATTTGCAAACTTTTACAGTCATTTATGGGGCAGGCAATAAAAACAGGTGATATGAGCACGTTAGTTCAACGTGTAATGCAAAGATGTATTCGGTGCCCTTGGCAACTATCTGTGAGACCTGTTTGTCTTTGCAGAACACGCCCTTCACTGCAATGAACTCCTCTGTGACAGAGATTGGCCCTTTGCATTTTCCGGAGCCTGGGTCCTTCAGTGGGAAGGTACAAATGTTCGAAGCAGAAAATTCAGTTAGTTCAACTTCACTTCAAGTCAGAGAAGGAAAAAAAACCTGCTAAACAAAACTGTGGAAAACAAAAAGAATTTCTTTAAAATTCTTTAGTTTCCTACTGTCTGTTTTTATTTTTTTAAAAAAGAAAGAAATTGATTACAATTTGCAATGTAATATCTAACTAACTGCCCCTTGCAGTTAGGAAATAAAATGATTGAGAATATATACAAAAACACAGAATTTTGTATTGTACATGTCTAAAGGAGGAGGAAAAATTGAATATTTTACATCAAAATACATGATTCAGTACAAATATGTTGCTGCATTTTAATTTAACAAATTTACAGTAAAGAAAATGAATACACTAAAGGCTATTGTTTTAATCTATAACAGATAAAACATGAAAAGTCTTATTAGAAACTCTATATTCTATTACCAGTTTTACCAGTCTTTTTTTTTTTTTTAGCTCTGTGTAGGAGACTTTGGGAGGGGAGAGTCTCATGTTTAATATTTCACACTTTAAACCAAATCTGTTTTCTTTTCTAGTACTGCAAGGAAAAATGGGTGACACAATAACTTCAACAGAACTATTGTACATGGCATGGTGACTTTGGTGACTTTGGGGACTTTAGTTAAAGACAATATAGTACATTTTGGAAAAGTGCTAAGTGTTAAATATTCTCACAGAAGTTATAATTATTTGAAGTAGTTCATTTTTAATTAAATAAACCTAACAATTCCATGATGTATATATATATATTTCAAAATGTTATCTTGTGCACAATAAATACATAAAATTTTTTACATCAATTTAAAAAAATAAATCAACTTAAAGAATAAAATAAATAGGACATACCTAGTACTTCAGAAAACTATCCAGTCACTACCTTCTCCCATAGGCAGTCACTGGCCTGGCTTCTAACCCAATTAATTTTGAGTATTTTTGAACTTTATATAAACTCTACACAGTACGCTTAAAAAAAAAAAAAATAGGTGATGGTTCCTGAAAGACATTCAGAATCCTCTACCTGCCATCTAGTGGACATAAGAGAAAATGCCGATTTGAGGCATCCTCAAAAGATTGAGTCTGTTTTCTTCTTTACAAACCAAAATAAGTCTAAGACATGAAAGAAAAATGTAGCTTGAAAGCTAAAGGAAAGGAAATAAATAATTACATTAGGGAGTTTTATAACATAATCATTCAATTGCACTTCATTTCCTTTGCATTTAGTAATCATTAAGGGTATTGATCTGTGCTCAGATAATCAATTTATTATTACATTAATTTTTACACGTTAGTCTTTCTTCCGTATATCCTTTCCATGTAGACTGTATGCTGTTTGCCTTCTTTTTGGATGAAATTTACTATCAGCTTTGGATCTAGTTAACATGTAAATTTTAAAAACTCAAAAGCAGCTAAGAAGTATTCCTTTTGTTTGAACATTTGAAATAGACACACAAACTCATCACCAACATTTGTGAAAAACAAAAGAAACAGAGAGAAAGAAAGAAGAAAAAAAGGAAGTTGGGGTTGATTACACTTATATCATTGCTTTTGATGCCTGTTATAAGTTTTATATTCAAAAATTTGACTTCATCAAATATAGTTGGCCCTTTCTAACTGTGTGGTCTACCTACATGTATTCAGTAAAAAGATTCAGGGGAAAAAAGGATGACTACATTGGTCCTTAAAATGCATAGACTTTTTTTCTTGCCATTATTTCCTAAGCAATACAGTATAACCACTATTTATATAACAATTACCTTGCATTAAGTATTATAAGTAACCTAGAGATGATTTAAAATAGATAGAATGATCTGTATAGGCTGTATACAAATACTGCACCTTTTTTTTTTCTTTCTTTTTTTTTTTTTTTGGCCAGGGCTGGGTTTGAACCCACCACCTCCAGTATATGCGGCTGGAGCCCTACTCCTTGAGCCGTAGGCACCACCCAATACTGCACCATTTTATATCAAGGACTTGAGCATTTACAAATTTGGGGATTCTCAGGAGGTCATAGACCTATCTACCATGGATAATGAGAGAGGACAGTATCAAAAAACAGGATAAAATTTACAAGGTGTGGCACCTTGCAACGAAGTTTTGTGGAAGTCTGCATTATAAAATATTTAGGATGTGTAGTTTACTAAAGTAAATACTAAAAAATTATCACCATATTTAATGTCACCTGACTTTCTGGCTTTCCTTTGGGGAAAGTACCTACAATGTGCCAGGCATTGTTGGAAGGAATTTAAATTAGTTAATACACTGAATACTTGCAACAACCCTAGAAGATGTGTATCATTAACACCATCTGATAGATGATCACAGAAGCTGAGGAATCAAGGAATCGTGAAGCTGGTAAGTGCACAGGTCAGATGGTGCCAGGGCCAAGGCAGGTATCATCTTCCAGGAAATACTGTCTCTCAGACAGAAAGAGGAAGAAAGATACCACTGCAGTTCATATTATGGGATAAAATGGAATATACATCTAAAAGAAATATTTGCCAGATGGCACATGGTCTGCAAATTATCGGACACCCAAATGAAAAGAAAAAAACAATCATTTTATTACCACTCACTGTAAAAATCAAGTACTGAAAAAACTATGTTGCAAAATGCAAATAGTATATTCCTTTATCCCATCTGTTTGTATAATTTTTGACAGATACCTTGCAAATCTACCTTTATTGTGGATTGAATATAACCGTTATTTTAGCTTTATCCAGCAGTCTCTGCCCACCTGTATTTTAATTTGAAGTGATGAAGTTACCAGTGCTCAGGCATTGGAAAAATCCTCTAACACGATGTCAAAGATTTGTCCCTGAAGTCAGCAGGCGCTGTCAGCTCAATTTTCTTCCCACCCTGCCTCATTCTAATTTCATATTTTATTTCCTAAACAAAATGTCAATATGTTCTGAACGTATTTTTCTATTCTCTAATTACACAAAATATTTTATCCTTTTCAGGACAATTACTTTATAAATATGAGCTAGTTAAACGTATTCCAATTCTTCTATAGCTCTGTGCCATCAGAATAAGATTTATCTTCTGGGAGAATATTGATCATTTTAGAAACTATAGGTTAATGATCAGTTGGTGTCACAAGATATTTTGTTTGGTTTTAATCCATAGCATTTGAAATATTAATGATTAAGTAGCACTGTAGTAAGTAGGTATTAACTTGAGAGTAGTGAATATGTGGATACTTTCAGAAGCTGACAGCAGCTGGCTTAGAATTCCTGCCATGGTTTAATACTCACAGGAGAAGTCACCAGTTCTGCCTTCCTGATCTCTCACAGGCCTCCAATCAAGATCAGACAGTTGATAAAAGCTGAAACTACAGCAGTCAGGCCCTTTGTGTCTCTCCTGTGTATCCATGTAGATCTAAGTGCTCCTTCCCCTTCTCAGGAAGAAATAGTGATGCTCTCACAGGAAGAGGAGATTCAACTCCTGTTTAAGGTTAATCCCCCCACCTGTGTTCTTGATCTTGTGCCTTCCTGCCTATGCCAGGCCTTGTTCTAGCAATTACAGTATTTCCTTTTCTTCTATCTTCAAACTCTCCCTCTCCAAGGGCCTCTTCCCCTGCAGTCTTCAAATCTTACCAACAAACCAAAAAAACTTTAAAAAGTGAAAACAAAATTTGCTCTCTCAACTCTGTCCCCATCTGGTGTTGCCCTAGTTTTTGTCCTTTGCAGCCAACATTCACTAGCCAAGGTGACTTATGGTTTCCTTATCAAGACCTCCATTCACCCCTCCACCCACCATAATCCAGCTTTAGTTGGTTCCACTACAGGAACTCTGCTCTCGGAAAGGGCCTTAGAGGACTCCTGATTGGTAAATCCAGTAAGGACATGTTCAATCCTTTTATTAAGCTCACCGGAGACTATGTCTAACCCTCTTAACGTTCTTTTATCCGCGTTTCTTAACACCTTGCTTCAACCATCCTTTAACAACTGGTATTTCTGCAGATTTTTCCTTTGGACTCTTTTCCTTCTCACTCTTCCTGGGCAATCCTATGCACTCTAATAATTTTACCTACCACTAAATTTGCTGTCGAAATTGTATTCAAACTAAGAACTGTCTCTGAAGCATCATTATTATAAAACCTTTATCTTACCAACCTCCTTCTAAATGGTGATTCCCATACCTGTCAGAGCCCCTTCAAGCTCAGTGTTTCCAAAAGTTATCTTCTTCAAAACTTGTTTCTTCTTAGGATTAATTAATAAGGTCATTATCCACCCAGTTGGCAAAGCCAGCAAAATATGAAGAATGACTCCACCTTCTCTCTTAACTTTTTTTTTTTTTTTTGCAGTAATTTTTTGGCTGGGGCTGGATTTGAACCCACCACCTCCAGTATATGGGCAAGCCATAGACTACTCCTACTCCTTCAAGCCACAGGCACTGCCCCCTCTCTTTCTTTTTAAGTCAGTATTTGCATTCATCAACTCCAGTGGATTAAAGATTTCATTTTTCTCACCTAACCAAAAATCTGAAGGTAAGTAGTCTCAGCCTGGTAAGGCAGGTAAACAAAGCCATCAGGATTCACACACGTTCTATTTTTTGTCTTACCATTCTTTAATTATTTTTTTTCAAATCATGCCTGGTCAGCACCAGGTCACATTGTATTTTACTTTATTATTAAATCATAACTATGTACATTAATGCATTTATGGTGTACAAAGTACTGATTTGCTATATCAAATCAAACTGGATGCTTACATCAAACTGGTTAACGTAAGCATCCCCTCACTTACTTATTTGTTGTGGTAAGACATTTATACTCTTCTCCTAATAGTTTTGAAATGCACCATTGCATTGTGCATATTAGGTAAGGTCCACCAAATACTCTCCCTCCTCCCAACCTGCCTCCATCTCCTCTCATCTGTCTCCTCTTCTCTTCTTCTTTCTTTCTTTCTTTCTTTTTTTTTTTTTTTTTTTTTGTAGAGACAGAGTTTCACTTTATCACCCTCAGTAGAGTGCCGTGGCGTCACACAGTTCACAGCAACCTCCAACTCCTGGGCATAGGCGATTCTCTTGCCTCAGCCTCCCGAGTAGCTGGGACTACAGGTGTCTTCTTCTTTCTGTTGTATAGTTGTGTTTTATCATTTATATGAATGTATAGGTGATTATGTATTGCTTTCATCATAGTATTGAGTAGAAGAGAAGAAAAAGTATCCAGTGTCCTACCATTTTTAGTGTAGATCTTTTCATCTCACGTAACTTTTTATCTGTATTTCAGACAAAAAGAAAGAGGAAGAGCAAAGGTCAAAGACCCATGCCAACTAGACACCAATCCTTTAGGTGGCTTCACTTTAGATGGCTTCACTACTAGACACCAATCAGCAATGTATGTTCATGCCTTATTGGCCAGACTCAGATTACAAAGATACCATTTACAACTTAGATGATAAGCAGGTGTGTTAGTCCATTTTGTGCTGCTACCAAGGAATATTTGAGGCTGGGTAATTTATGAAGAAATGATATTTATTCAGCTTGTGGTTTTACAGGCTGTGCAGAAAGCATGGAGCCACCAACTGCTTCTGGTGAGGGTTTCAGGGAGCTACCAATCAAAGTGGAAGGTAAAGAGAAAGCAGGAAAGTCACATGGTGAGAAAAGAAGTGAGAGAGGGAGGAGGTGGTGCTAGGCTCTTTTAAATAACCAGCTCTAACCTGAACTAATAAAGTGGGGACTCACTCATTATTATAGGGAGGGCATCAAACCACCCATGAGGGATCCACCCCCATAACCCAACATCTCCCATTTAGACCCATCTCTGACACTGGGGATCAAATTTTAACATGAAATTTGGAGGGGACAAACATCCAAATCACATCAAAAGTATTCTCAGTAGCCAGACTGCTAAACCAAATATATTTAAGGTTTTATTAAATATTAGTAAATAGGATATTGCTGTATAACAAGCCATGTTAGAACTCAGTGGTGTATACAACAATTAAGTTTGGAAATTTGCCACTGTGCACTTATGTTGGCAGCACTGTACAAACAGCTTGGTAAAGTTTTATAACCTTGCTTATCAGCGTGGCACAGCTTTGTTAGTGTTGACGTGTAATGGTGTCTTGCTGAGTGACATTCATTATGGTTGTTAAGTGTTTTTGTGTGTGGTCCTGACAATGTTGGAGCTTAAATTAGAGCAATAATAAACATTAATAAATTTCCTGTTCACATTGGCAAGAGTGGAAGTGAAATCAGGGACATGTTAGTCGAAGTTTATGGGGATAATGCCATGAAGAAAATGGCAGTGTACAAATGGAGTAAACATTTTTTCTAAGGGGAGAGAGTGACTGATAAAGAGAACTTAGGGTAGCCAGTAACGAGCAGAGGGGGATGAAAACATACAAAAATTCATTGAATTGTGCATCAAAATCATCGGTTGATTGAGAGAAGAATAAATAGGGAACAGTTAGGAAAATCTTCACTGAAAATCTTGGCAGAAGAAAGGTATCTCTTGGATCATGACAATGCACCAGCTCACATGGCACATTCTGTGAGGGAGTTGTTAGACAGTAAACAAATAACTGTATTAGAACACTCTCCATACTCACCTATTCTGGCCCCCAATGACTTCTTCTTTTATCCAAAGATGAAATAAAAAAAAAGGAAGACATTTTTATGACATTTAGGACATCAAGAGTAATACTTGTATAAGGACAGCTTTGATGGTCATTCCAGAAAGAGTTCCAAAATTTCTTTGAAAGGTGGACTAAGGTGCTGGCATTGGTCCATAGCTTTCCAAGTAGCATACTTGGCAAGTGACTTCAGTGATATTCAGCAACAAGGTATGTAGCCCTTTGTTTAGAATGAGTTCATGAACTTAATTGTTATAGTTTGTAAATCTCACAATTTGGGGGGTTGGCAGGGCAGTACTGAGAAAGTGTGGCTGAGGTTGGATGATATGCATATAAAATGAAGTACTAATTTTTCCAGATCTTTAAAGTATGACAGAGGTGCTTTAATAGGGATCGCATTAAATCTGTAGATTGTTTTAGTTAATATAGACATTTTAACAATGTTGATTCTTCCCAACCATAAGCATGGTACATTTTTCCATTTGTTAACATCTTCAGCTATTTCTTTTCTCAGAGTTTCATAGTTCTCTTTATAGAGATCTTTCTTGTCCTTAGTTAGATACACTCCTAGATATTTCATCTTCTTTGGCACTATTGTAAAGGAAATAGAGTCCTTGATTGTTTTTTCCCCTTCACTATTGTTGGTATGTATAAAGGCTACAGATTTGTGAGTGTTAATTTTGTATTCTGAGATGTTGCTGTATTCCTTGATCAATTCTAGGAGTTTTGTAGTTGATTCCCTGGGGTTTTCCAGATATATAATCATATCGTCTATGAAGAGTGATAGTTTGATCTTCTCTGGTCCTATTTGGAGCCCCTTGATTGCCTTCTCTTGCCTGATTGCGGTGGCTAAGACTCTATTACAAGGGTAAAAAGCAGTGGAGACGGTGGGCATCCTTGCCTTGTTCCTGAACTGAGTGGAAATAATTTCGGTTTTACTCCATTCAAAATGATATTGGCTGTGGGTTTGTTGTAGATGGCCTCTATCAGTTTAAGAAATGTTTCTTCTATACCTATTTGCTTAAGCATTCTGATCATGAAGGGATGCTGGATATTATCAAAAGCTTTTTCTGCATTAATTAAGAGAATCATATGGTCTTTGTTTTTAATTTGTTTATGTGATGTATTATATTTATGGATTTATGTATCTTGAACCATACTTGGTACAGTGGGATGAAACCCTTTGGTTGTGATGTATAATTTGTTTGATGTGTTGTTGGATTCTGTTTGCTAGGATCTTGTCGAATAATTTTGCATCAATATTCATTAGTGATATTGGTCAATAATTTTCTTGTTGAGTCTTTCCCTAGTTTGGGTATCAGGGTGATATTTGCTTCATAGAATGTTTTGGGAAGTAGTCCTTCTTTTTCTATGTTTTATAAAAGGTTAAGTAATATATATAGTAGTTCCTCTTTAAAGATTTGTAGAATTCTGATGTGAAGACATCTGGTCTTGGGCTTTTCTTTTGGGGAGATTTCTTATAGTTGATGCTATTTCAGATCTTGATATAGGTTTGTTCAACACTCCACATCTTTCTGGCTAAGTCTAGGAGGGCAGCATGTTTCCAAGTATTGACCTATTTCCTTCAGATTTTCATACTTCTGAGAATAGAGTTTTATGTAATATTCATTAAGGATTTTTTGAATTACTGAGGAGTCTATCATTATTTGGCCTTTAACATTTCTGGTTGATGAAATTAGGGATATTAGTCTTCAACTTTCAAACGGTCAGTGGACATTTTTAATCCTTGCGCCACTGTGGAGGTTGGAATTTGATCAAAAGTTTCTGAGTGAGTTTACTTTGGTGGTGGAGGATTGTGCTATTCATTATAGAGGATAGGTTTGAGAATATCCTGGAGAGCTGGTTTAGTTATGGCAAATTTCTTCAACATGTGCATGTCATTAAAGTATTTAATTTCTCCATCATAAATGAAACTCAGTTTAGCTGAATACAGGATCCTGGGTTGAAAGTTATCTTGTTTAAGGAGATTAAAGGTTGATGACCACTCTCTTCCAGCTTGAAAAGTTTCAGCAGAGAGATCTGTAGTCATTCAACTTTCTTCCCCTTGTAGTTATGGTTTTCTTATATCTGGCAGCTTGTAAAATTTTCTCCTTGATATTAACTTTGGCAAAGCTAATTATAATGTGTCTATGAGAATTTTTATTTGGATTGAGTTGTGCCAGTGTCTGAAACTGTCTGCTATCTGAATTACAGATTCTCTTGGCATGTCTGAAAAATTCTCTTTTATTATTTCATGAAGTAAAACCTCTGTATCCTTTGTAGCAACCTCATCATCTTCAGGTATTCCTATAAGATGAATATTAGATCTCTTCGAAATATCCCAGAGCTCTCTGAGAGAATGAGCTGTTTTTGTTCTCCACCTTTTTTCCTCTTTGAGCATTTGGGAACATTCAAGAGCTTTGTCTTCAATATCAGAGATCTTTTCTTCTACCTGCTCCATTCTGTTACTGAGGGATTCTACTGTATTTCTCAGATCTTTGAGGGCTGAAAGTTTTTGCCTTAATATGTCAAAATCTTTGGTGATTTTGTCTTTGAATTCATTGAATACTTGAGACGTCTTTTGAATTACTCCTTGGAATTCTAATCCCATCTTTACCTCCATTCTGTTGATCTTACTTGCTATCCAAATTCTGAACTCAATTTCTGACATCTCAGCCATTTGTTTATAAACGGGATCTTGTGCTGTGTCTGCCATACCGTTCCTTTGGGGAGTTGATCTACTCTGATTATTCAGGTTCCCAGAGTTTTTCTGCTGATTCTGCTTCATGATTGTTTTCCACTGTTGGCTATATGAGGAGTTAAGGTGAAATTGAATTGGGAGTTCCTGGAGTTGTGGTTAACCAGCCCTTTGTCAAGGATCTGGGACTGATGACTGCAGATTTTTCCTCCTAACTTTGCAAAGGACCCATAGAGTACTACAGTCTGAGGCTGAGGAAACCTGCTTGGTGTGGTGAGGTTAGGTGGCTTGGTCTTATATTCAGTTGGTTCTTGGCTGATCCTAGTGGATCAGTGACTCTGGTGAAGTCTTAGCTATGGAGAAATACAAGCAACTAAGACACCCCAACCCCCCCATGGGCAACGACTGGAAGAGGAAAATCAACCCTTCCCATTACCACACATCCAGGGTACTACCTGAGAGGGTCCTTGGGTAGTTGTCCCAGGTTAGGTGTTCCACACCAATTGACCCTGTCAGTACAAACTCTCAAGTGGGAGTTTGAAAGGTCTGCAGCAACTAGATGGTGGAGGTCTACTGGCTGCTCAAATTTGGCTCACTCCAGTGCTCGGTGGAATCAGAAAGGCCTGCTCAGTAGCAGAGTTGGACCAGGAGGCTGTGTCTCATTCTCCACTTTGCTTTTCTTTCACACCCAGTCACTGGTGACCCCACAGGGCTGAGGTTCTGCTCCCTGCAATAAGCAGATGTGCCGGGCCTTTGCGCCTGTCAGAGTCAAAGGAGGGTCAATGCCCCTGTGGCCTGGCCACTACCCTCTGTCACCAGCAGAATAGGGGAGCTTAGGCCTGCCTGCCTCGGGTACTCAGTAGCCACTTGCGAGTGTTCCACTTGACCTCAGTCTAATCCTGAGGGTAACAGGTCAGCAAATGCTTTTCTCCTTCAGCCACCATGCCTTTGCCCCTGCTGCTCTGCAGCACCAGTATCCCTATATAGTGAGTTCTGGTTTCCTCTGGTGGTCCTCAGAGTTGAGGATGTGTCTCTTTGAGATCAGAACCCAGTGGGATCACTTTATTGTTGCTGGATCTTTGAGGGAAGTGACCCTGAGTAGCTCCCAGGTGATTGCCACAGCCAGGGATTTCTGGCTGTAGGAACAGCTCCAGGAGTGTGGGGCACATGGATCCAGCAGCAGAGTGGGGGACCCTGCACAAGGTTCTGGCAGGGCCTGGTGTCTGGTGACTTCAACAAGGAGAGTGCTCAGCTCACAACTCTGGCATGGGCAGATGGGGTGTGGTGCTGAGGCTCACACTGGGCTGAGCGCTGAGGGTGAAGCACCAGACCCATGGCTCTAGTAGAGCCAAAGGTGAGTCTATGGCTGGGTGGAGGTGGAATGCTTGGTCTGGCAAGGTGGAGGACACTGCTAATGGGCCTCCTCCCATAGTCTCTACAGGAGTTAGGCTTCTGGTTCATCAGTGAAGGAGGAAAGGGGGAAAGGGTGGACTGTAATTTCAGAATGACAGGGAAAATGCTAGTTCAATTTTTCTGCCTGGCAAGAGAGTGCTCAGAGTCACAACAGAGTCCCTCTGGGAAAGTAGACCCCACTTCCCCTACAGCTCTCACACGTGGGGTGAGACAAGATGACCTCAGTTCACTGCTCAAATGTAGAAAACCTACAGGAGCAAAAGAAGAGAAAAAAAGAAGAAACACAACTTTCTTGTGGGAGGGGATGGACACTTTTCCTTTGGGATGAATTTTATACCTGAAGTTTGCTTTCTTGGAGTCACAGCTTGCCTCAGCAGAGGTGACCTACAGTTATCACACTTGTCTCTCAGCTCAGCTCTCAGTCTTCAGCTTAATTGGGTACTTTCTGGACATCATCCTTCTCTCTGGACAGGAGCTTCAGTCAGAGGCTGGCTACAGTCAGCCATATTGCCCCTCCCCCCATACTAGTACTTCTTAAGTATTTTTTTATGTCATGTTTATTAATGTCCCATTGACCAAATTAGATGGCCAAGCCAAGAGATGGACAGATGATGAGAAGATGGCAAAGTCACAATGATTATTGGAAAGGGAGGAATTTATGACCATTTTTTCCCAATCCACCACAATAAGAAACTATAGGAAAATAGATACTGGGTAGACAGAACTAATGACCTTATCCTTTTCATATTTCAACCTCCTTAACTATCAGTACCTTAACACTAGAAGCAATTCCTGAGTTATGGATGACACTGCTTACTGCCTTCCATACTTACAAACAGGCTCTCCAAAGGATACTTTATAATGAAATAATTGAATAAATAGTGCAGAAACTAGTTTCTTCTGCACAGGAAACAAACCCATATAATGTAAGTAGTGCATTGATACAAATCTCTATGTCAGTGGCCAGTCTCCCAGATAGAAAAGCAGCTAACAGAAACACAAGAACAAAAAGAATCAGAAGATGTAGAGCCAAGAAAGTTGTTTCTGGGTTTTATTTTTGGGAGATGGGGGAATTGGCTTTTCCTTCTTTTTTTTTTTGAGAAAGAGTCTTGCTCTGTTGCCCTGAGTAAAGGGTAGTGGTGCCATCACAGCTCACAGCAACCTCAGGCTCCTGGGCTCAAGAAATCCTCTTGCCTCAGCCTCATAAGTAGCTAGGGATACCAGGTTAGCTAATTTTTCTACTTGTTTGTAGAGAGGGGGTCTAACTATTTTGCTTAGGCTGGTTTCAAACTTCTGGTCTCAAGCAATCCTCCCTCCTCAACCTCCCAAAGTTCTAGGTTTACAGGCATGAGCCACTGCACCTGGCCAAGATCCAAGAAAGTTTGCAACGAAAGAATTAGCTGGGCCAGGTGCAGTGACTCACATCTGTAATCCTAACACCCTGGGAGGCTTAGATGGATAGATTGCTTATCTCAGGAGCTCCAGACCAGCCTGAGCAACAGACAGACACCATCTCTACTAAAAACAAAACAAGAAAAGCCCAGTATTGTGGCTGGAGCCTGTACTGCCGCCAACTACTTGGAAAGCTGAGGCAGAAGGGTCTTTTAAGCCCAAGAGGTTTGCTTTGAGGTTGCTATGAGCTATTTTGACATCATGTCACTCAACACCAGGGCAATAGAGTGAGACTCTGTCTTAAAAAGAAAAAAAAAAAATTACCTGAAGACTTTCTCTCTTTGAAGCAAGATTTGCTAAGCTTGAAGAACAAGATCCGAACATGGAGCTGTTTACAAAGGTTTATGCTACAGTTAATGAGAACATCAGCTGCTGTAAGGCCATTTATGATGAGGAAAAGAAAAAGAAAAAGGTTGTGCCCACAACCCTTCATACCTTTTTCAGGAAACCAACTTCAGGGGTGACCTCCCCTCCTCCAGCAAGAAAATCAAATCCTGATTCTGCTTTTCTTAACACCTTGCACTCTGTCCATCCTCTCAAGCACCATCTTCATCAGCATCATTTGCTTAATATGAGCCTACTTTCCAGCTTCAAAAATGCCCATTCTAATAAGCAAGACTTTAATGGAATATTTTCTGAGCATTAAAATATAATATTCTTTTTTGAAATTTTCCTATCTAAAATTTTTGTGGGAGTTTGTTTTATGTTCTGTTTGTTTGAATTAAAAGAAAAAGCAGAGTTCCAGTTTCTATAACTTATTATTACAGTACAGGGATATTAACATTACAGTATTACATTGTATTATTATGACCACATATGAGCCATTGTGTATAATTATTATTACCATTGTTATTGTTGTATTTGTGCTGTTCATTAAGGATTTGAGTCACATGCCAATGGCCTAAAGATAGGCTCAGGAATGTTTCCCATTATCCAGGGATAAACTGTACTTTGAAAAAAAAAAAGTCTGTGCAGTCTAAGCATCCTTATAACTTTCCAACTTCTGCATCAGTTATTGTTAAATTTCTTAGGATTGAGTCCCTTTAAAAATCTGATCAAAGTTATGGTGTGTTATAAACTGAATGTCCACATTCTTCCAAGTTCATATGTTGACTTCCTAACTCCCAGGGTGGCTATATTTAGAGATGGGTCTTTTAAGAAGGTCAGTAAGGTCAAATGAGGTATAAGAGTAAGGCTCTTTCAAAGAGCCTTCTCTTTTGACAGAATTAGTTTCTTCTAAGGAGAGAGTAAAGAGTTCCTTCTCTCTTTCTCCAAGTACACACACTGAGGAAAGGTCACGGAAAGGCATGGTGAAAAGACAGCTGTCTGCAAGCCAGGAAGAGCGCCACCACCAGGACCCAGTGTGGCGGAAACCTTGATTTTGGAATTAGGGTCTCCAGAACTGGGAGAATATAAATTTCTGGTGTTTAAAGCACCTAGTATTTTGTTATAGCAGCTCAAGCAGACTAATAAAACTACCTTTTACCTAATTAAGAATTATTTATGTTAAGTTTTTCTTTAGTTAAAATAGCAGCTGAAGTTTCAATCCCCTGAGTATTTTCTAACAGATATAAGAGAAGTTAGTTCTGGGAAAGGGAGAAGAGCGATTTATCTGTGAGTTTTCTTCTGACTATTGTTTCCCATTGGTTAAAATTCTCGACATCCACTGTTTAGCTCATGAGGAGTTCCTCCATACATGTGTGTGGCATCTCTTATTTCCTTCAGGAACTTTTGGGTAAGCTATATTATTCAGGCCTAACAGTGATAGAAAGAATTACAAACTCAGTGGTTGTCTCAAGAGGCAGAAGTGTTTCCCTATGTGGACTGGAATAAGTCCCATTTACATTGGTAGCCTTAGTTGTGACCTGAGGGGTGCCCATGTGGAATTAGTCACCATAGTGATGGGAAAGACTGAACCAGATAGTCATGATCTAGATAGAGGATGCTAGAGGCCAGGCACAATGGCTTACATCTGTAGTCCTGGCACTCAGGGAGGCCAAGGACAGTAGATAGCTTGAGCTCAGCGGTCCAAGACCAGCCTGAGCAAAAGTGAGACCCCATCTTTATTAAAAATAGAAAAAACTAGCTGGTCATGGTGGTGCACACCTGTAATCCCAGCTACTTGGGAGGCTAAGGCCAGAGGATTGCTTGAACCCAGGAGTTAGAGGTTGCTGTGAGCTACTATGATGTTGCTCTGAGCTACTAGAGTTGCCCATGGCACTCTACCCAGGGCAACAGAGTGAGATGCTGTGCAAAAAAAAAAAAAGAAAGAAGAAAAAAGCTAGGTAGTGGATGCTTCATCAATCTGGGTTGAAAAAATAAGCACAACATGGAAGAGTCTCTAGCTGCTCCACTAGACATATTTTTGGAAGTTTAAAAAAAAACTCTTGTTTTAAGCTAAATTTATGAATTTTTCTGATAATATTGTATACACTAGCCAATTTAACTGAAACAGAATGTTGTACCAGAAATAGGATGCTACTTTACAGAGATGCTAACACCCAAAGTGTATGGCAGTAAAGTATTAGGCATACATAGGTGGTGAAAAAACTGGTTTCAAAAACTGAAATCCACAAAACGTGTCAGTGAAGCATTTGAATAAACTCTTGAATGTATTATCTTGGGATTCAGATTATATACTAATGAACTTGAGCTCTAGAAAACATGAGCCTACTTTCTGGTTTGAAAATTGATGTTAGCCACAATGTCAACTGCTGTTGGATATGTCTGTCAAGATATGTATATAATAAGAAAAACTGTTTTGGATGTTTTATGAGCAGAGGTGAAAAGGAATTTTAAAAATCCAGCAAATTATAAAGTTGGAATTAACTCCAACAAATAAAAGATAAACACCCTGCCCAGCACCTACCAGGTGAGGAGAATACCATCCTGATTGGCAGGTAGAGTACAGATAGTCCCTAAAGATGAAAGAGTAATTGCTAAAGATTTTAGCAGAGGTGACCTGGGAAAATTTCCCAGGGTAGGGCAATATTAGGGAAGGTACAAAAATAATATAAGCATTGGGCGGCGCCTGTGGCGCAATGGAGTAGGGCACTGGCCCCATATCCTGGAGGTGGTAGGTGCAAACCCAGCCCCAGCCAAAAACTGAAAAAAAAAATAAATAAAATAATAATAATAAAATAAGCCTTTGGAAAAAATTGGGGTTAACAATGCCTGCAAGCACAGCTGAGCTCATTGATGATAACAAAATTGCATTCACCTGAGTGAGTGTGGGCATTAACCTGCAGTAAATACCTGTGAAAGCCAGAAAATGCTATCTTGGTTTATAAAAATGCTCTTACACCTGGAGTGGAAAGGCAGACAAAGTTAAGGGTAGACTGAGGATCTAATTGTCAGAATCACAGAACCTCAGGGGTGTTTGAATGCTCAGCCATGGCAGATCTGTTATCGGAAGTCAGGGCACTGGTAGGGAAAATTTTAGATTCTGAGTCTTCGTTCAGTCAACCAAATTGGTGACCTTAAGAATGTTGTCTTTGAAACTTATTTGGACCTTCCAAGGTTACAAAAGTGGGTTGCTCTTCTTTCCTCTGTGCTGGAAGATACACAGAAAACTCTCATATTCAAGGGGACAGGTACATCCCTGCCCACTTACGAGCTGCTCACACTTTCTTGATTGCATGCCAGGTTGATATTAATAAGTAGCATTATCTTCTAGCATAACCCACACAATAGTGTATCTAATTAAGGATATGGGAGCAGACCCATGATCATGGAATCTAGTGGTAATATAAGAAACTACATGACCCAGAGGCAGCCAGCTTCACTGAACTCTAGATCAAACTTCCAGAGGTATAATTCAAGCACCACCGTGGAGGACACACCAGAAGTTGTAGGTTGCCAATCTCTACATGGTACTTGTGCCCACAAGAGGAGAGATACCTGGATCTGAGAACCAAGAGGTGGAAGCAGAAGTGGGGTCTATATTACCACTCTCTGTGGCACACTGGGAAATATTGTGCTTCCTGTCCCCACAAAATCTGGGCTCTCCTGGTTTGGAAGTCCTGATCCCGAAGGAAGAGTGGTCTTGAAGGCAACACAGTAAAGTTCCCATTGAACTAGAATGTACAGTTGCTAACCAGGACAATTTGAATTGTATGTGCCTAGACACCAGCAGATAAGAAAAGGAAATTACCATGCTGAGTGATTTCTGATCAGCAGGAGGAGATAGTGTTTATTTCCACCTTGATACTTGCTTCTTGAAGGATCTGAATGAACGTAGCATTCTTAGGGTAGGAGACGTTGCAAAATATGATCCACAGGATTTCAGAATTGTTATGGACCAGGAATAGCTGATGACTCTCACTCTTCCCTTTATAAGATGGGAGGGTTCATTGTGGATAAACTGTTCTTTTCTATCATTTGTTGCTGGGGTGAAAGTAACTTGTCCTTTCTTCACAGATATTTGGATCAGAAAGAGCTACATCAAGACCTTGTATGAAGACTGTCATACAACACCCTCAACTTTTAATTCTAAAATGCTCAATCTCAAAAATGCGGGCTTTGAGCTCAGTGCCATGTTGAGTGAGACTTCTGTTTTATTTCTCTTGGTTAGTGGGTGAGTACAATTTTTTATAAAGAAGAGAGAATGAACCAAATACATTAGAAGAGAGAATGAACCATACAATGAACTCTGTAAGTTGACCATCCAAGGGATTGTAACAAACTGGTAAACATATGGAAGTGGTCAACATAAAGAATTCCTGTTAAGTACACGTGACGCCTGTCCAGTCTATGAAAATTAGTTCAACTGAAGGAGGTGGTTGATGTAGATAGATGGTCAACTATGGAGGCTGTACTATATTTGCTTACAAATAGTAGATTTATGCATGGTCATGGTCATAAAAGCTCTTCACTGTTTCTGATCTCTCCCTTCCAGAAATTTTTCATAGAATTTCCTGGCCCTCCTCTAACAGTGTGGGCCCAAGTTACCAGATCTAGCTATTAAGTTCTAAGTGAAAGTGCAATGTGCATTTCTAGGCCAGGATAATTGCCAAATATCTTTTTCACTCTAAAATGGTGGCAGCAATGTGACTTCAGCCTGAATTGTGAAGTGAGGACATCATGAAAGAAGAGCAGCCAGATAACACACAAAATGTATCTTTCATGGGTAACAAACTTTTGGTGTTTCAAGCTTTAGGAAGTTTTTTATCTGAGCATAATTCAGCCCAGAGTTTCTCAAAGTGTGACTCAGAATTACCTGGAGGGTTTGTTTTATTTTTTATTGTTTTTTGAGACAAAGTCTCACTTTGCCACCATGGGCAGATTTCTGTGGTGTCGTAGCTCACAGAAACCTCAAACTCTTGGGTTTCTAGCGATCCTCCTGCCTCAGCTTCCTGAGAGCTGGGACTCCAGGTTCCTGGCTAGTTTTTCTACTTTTAGTAGAGGGGGTCTCACTCTTGCTCAGACTGGTCTTGAACTTCTGAGCTCAAGCAATCCACTAGCCTTGGTTTCCCAGAGTGGTAGGATTACCACTCTACTAGGCATAGAAGGGTTGGTTATAATACAGATTTGGGCCCCCACTTTCTGGGTTTCTAGTGCAGTAGATGAGACAAAAAACCTACATTTCTAAGAGGTTCCCAGATGACACTCTTGCTACTGGCCTAAAGACCACACTTTGAGAATCAGAACTAACATCCCAATGTACACAAGTATTAACCTTAACTTTATTTTGCAGCCTCCATATCTATGAGCATGAAGCAGTTAAGGGCACTTTTCTGCACAATGGGGATTCTATTCAGCCCCTGAACAATTGGAAACTTCTTTTCCCATATGAACTCTCCAGCATAGAAATTATACTGAGTCATCAGTAAAGGCAGATTATAATGTATAATGTATACAAGTATTAACCTTAACATTATTTTGCAGCCTCCATAACTATGAGCATGAAGCAGTTAAGGGCACTTTTCTGCACAATGGGGATTCTATTCAGCCCCTGAACAATTGGAAAACTTTTTTCCCCATATGAACTCTCCAGCATAGAAATTATACTGAGTCATCAGTAAAGGCAGATTCAGGTAAAGATAGTAATTTTGGACCAAGCAACTGAAAAGAAAGCATTAGTAGCTATAAGGCATTGATCAGCATTCAGAGAACAGAATCTACTCTAACTAGTTTAAGCAGGAATTGGTTCAGTATACAGTGTTAAATAGATTACAAACATATTAGGAAGGGTAAAGAAACAAATTTTACGGACTGTGTCTATCCTGTTTACTAGTGTGCTTCTAGCATCTATGGTAGTACCTTGTAATTAACATGTTTTTGGCAGGTTAATGCCAAAGAATTAATAAATTGTATTCTAGTTTCTTATCACTCTGCTCATTGTTACGCTTTACCAGCAAATATGTCAAGGTTATAGTTGGGTATAACTTAAAACTATTTACATTATTCTGGCAACATGTTTGCCCTTACATCATTCTACATCTGTGTGGACAATAAGTAAGATAAGGACTGCGCTTGGTGTTAAGAGTAAGATTTCTGAGATGCTACATATATATATTACAGAGGCAACCAATTCCTACTTTTCACTGAAACCATCCTCCAGAGAGTCACTAAATAAGACTTGTCTCATTTTATTATTATTATTATTTGTTAGTATTACTATTTTGAGACAGAGTCTCACTCTAATACCCTGGGTAGAGTGCTGTGGCATCATAATATCTCACAGCAACTTCAAACTCATCTTGCCTTAGCCTCCTTAGTAGCTGGGACACCCACCACAACTGGCTAGTTTTTTTCAATTTTTAGTAGAGATGGGGTCTCCTTCTTGTTCAGCCTGGTTTTGAACTCCTGAGCTCAAGCAATCTTCCTACCACGGGCTGCAAGAGTGCTGGGATTACAGGTATGAGCCACTGCTCCCAGCCAATAAGCCTTGTTTTAAAGTGGGCATACTTTCATTGAACTGTACACTTAATTCTATCATATGTACTTATACTTCAAATATTTGATTTGAAAAGTGAAAAAAACCCAGTTCTTTTTACTTTTCCAGGATTAACATAAAACACATTCAAAGATTCTGAAAATTACATAGAAGTAAAGAACTAACCAAACATCAAACTAAAACATTGATTCGATCCAATAAAATTTTTATAAATGAAGTTATTTGTGGCAACCCAGTCCATAACATAATATTTCTTTCCTCTTTACTTATGGAGTAAAATCCTTTTTTTTTTTTTTTTGAGACAGAGTCTCATTATGTCATCCTTGGTAGAGTGTCATGGCCTCAAAACTCACTGCAAACTCTTGGGCTTAAGCCATTCTCTTGCCTCAGCCTCCCAAGTGGCAGGGACTACAGGTGCCTGCCACAATGTCTGGCTATTTTTTGTTGTTGTTGTAATTGTTGTTTAGCAGGCCCTGGCCGAGTTTGAACCCATCAGCCCCAGTGAACATAGCTGGCACCCTAACCACTGAGCACAGGCACCGAGCCAGGTAAAATCACTTTTTTGTAGACAAACATTAAATTTTTAAAATAAGTCTATCAGCCAGATTTTTGAGACATGAATGATTAAGAGGGATGAGTGAAAGAAACATCATTGTCATAAGGTTCATTTTTAAGCCTCACCAGAATAGTAAATATGAGAAAGTGTACATTTTCATAATTCCCTTTATTTATGTGAGTAGCCTATGAAAATGTCACATACTACCAAGCATAGTTGTATCATATTGTATTATCATATCATGCAGTACTCAGTACAAATAATGCTAGCTCTCTTCCCTTCCCTGTTAATGTCAGTAGAAAATAAATTGGCAATTGTGTGGTAACTATGCAATTAACTCATGCCACCACTGTACCTTTTCATTAGCATCACCAAGAGTAGTATTACCCTCTCAGTGACCTCAGCATAAGTAATAACATCCTTAGCTGTTAATGTGAAAAAAAATTAAGTGAATTTAGTATTGTGAAGGGTGATAGAGTGACAGCCTTAGAGACTGGACCCTTTTTAATTTAACGCATTGCACCAAATAGTGAAAATGCAAACCTCTCCAAGTAGCCTCATTAGCATTTCTTTTCTCTAAGAACAGAAGATTTCTTACTCCTTTCTTTGCTGAGATGACTTGTAAAATTATCTACTGCATTTGCAATTTTTCCCATGAAGGTTAATGGCTGTGAGAGTTGTCCCAATGCCAAACCCAGGTCTGTTTGTTGCCCTGCTCCCAGATAATATTCATACTAACAAATACACTTGGTATATTTTTTTCTCAAAGCACAACTTTGGGGATTCTTATCATGGAATCCTCACTTATTAAGTGTCTCCTTGTAGTGTAACTAAAGACTATTAAACTTTAAATTATTTTTACAGAAAATTCATTTTTGTATTCAACCTTGGTCAAGTTTTTGTTCTTTAGGTTAACATTCTTGCTGAAAATAAAATTGAAAATAGATGATATATTCAATGATGAAGCCTTTCTCAGAATATGGGTCACTGGACAGGGAGACTCTTAAGCTGCAGAGTAGCAGGTATCTTCCTGATTAAAAGCATGACCAGGACATAAAGTTCAGTTGGATTTAGGTCTGGGTGTAAACATTACCTGACCACATTAAAAGATGTAAAAACATTAATAAGAGTGTGCGTATTAGTGAATGCATCCTGGAGTAAATACTTTGTTATTTGTGATAAGAAAGAGGATCAGTTAACTAGGCACAAGGGAGTAACATAGTATTCAGAGAGACTAAGACATCAGCACACAGTAAGGCTCTGTCACTAGACAGAGAACCCAACACACCCAAAGAGATAAAAGAAGACCTTGGAGATGGAGCTTGAGGATGAGGGATCTTCGTGGGGTATGGGGAGGTAGACAGTCATCAGGCCCTGAAGGACCCAGAGCTGTGTCAGGTTGCAGGGCTCTGTGTTCCGAGCAATAGGAAGTCACCCATGGGTCCTAAGTGTGTGTGTGTGTGTGTGTGTGTGTAGGGAGGGAAGCTGTGGGAAATGAAGAGTAACAAAATGTATCCTTTTGAAAAATCACTCTGGCTGCAGTGTGGATTATAGAGAGGACAAAAATTTACTTGATTGATCACTTAAAAGCCTATTGCAATGTTAGGCAAAAAAATGAGAGTGGTCGGTCCTAAAGTGGCAGGAGTGAGAGCAGTGGGGATCGAAATACAGAGGCAAATTCAAGCACTATTTGAGGACTGATGAGACTTGGGTATGGGAAGTGAGGAAAGGGAAAGTCATCAGTGACTCTCATGTCTTAGCTTACAGAGCTAGGTGGTTATTCACTCACATGGCTGATACTAAAGAAAAGCAGGTTGTGTAAGAAGACCTGAGATATATCAAGGTGACTTTGAGATCTCCATAGGTCATCTTATGTCAACTCTTTTAGTGCTTATGTCCAATTCTGTCCCTTTTGATCCATTATGCACAATGATACCAGAATCATCTTCCAAAACCCTTAGTTTTAATTTAACACTTTTTTCTCCTGCATAAAAACCTTAAATAATTTCTCACTGTCTTTAAGATGGTTTTCTAAAAAATGTTAACTGAATTTGAAAAGCCTACTTGATCTGATCTCTGGTCCTTTGGCTTATTGTAGATTATATTACTCTTCCCCTTGCATGTGACCTTGATCTGATCTCTGGTCCTTTGGCTCATTGTAGATTATATTACTCTTCCCCTTGCTTGTGACTTTGGCCTTCTTTTCACTTCTTAAAAGCAAACCACATTCTACAGTCTATGTGGTCAAGAATATTGGCTTATTTATGTCTTACCCACCCTTCAGTTGTCAGCTCACACATCTTTGAGGAAATTTTTTTTCTGCTATATGTTGTCTTGGACCTTATAATGCTTTTCTGTAATATTTATTATAGTTTATAAATATATAATTATGAGACTGTCAAATCACGAGTCTTTGTGGACACCTATCTATGAACTGTAGGGGATTACGGTACATTTGGATGCTGTGGCAAGCAAAATAATAACCGCTAAATATTTCCATGCCTTAACCTGGAACCTATGAAAACATTCATTTATATTAAAAGAGACTTTGTAGATGTGATTAAGTTAAGAATCTTGAGATGGGGAGATTATGTTGCATTATCTGAGAAGGCTCACTCCCATCTTATGAGTCCATAGAAATAGATCATCTTTCCCAGAGGTGGTCAGAAAAAGAGTTGTGACGACATAAGCAAGATTAAAAAGATTCCATTTTGCTGGTTTGAAAATGGAAGACTGAGGAAAAGAACAAGGTATATAAGCAGCCTCTGAAAGCTGGAAAAGGCAAAAACTGCCCTAGAACCTCCAAAACTGATTGCTGTTTTGCTGCACCTTCATTTTAGCCCAGTGAGACCGGTGCTGGACATCTGATCTATTGATCTATAAAATAATACACATGTAGTACGGCCACATTTGTGATCCTAGCACTCTACAAAGCCAAGGCAAGTGGATTGCTTGGGTTCAGGCATTCAAGACCAGCCTGAGCAAGAGTGAGACCCCATCTCTACTAAAAACAGGAAAAAACTAGTCAACTGTTGTGGCAGGCACCTGTAGTCCCAGCTACTCAGGAGGCTGAGGCAAGAGGATCTCTTATGCCCAAGAATTTGAGGTTGATGTGAGCTATAATAATAGCTCTACTCTTACTCTTGGGTACAAAGTAAGACTGTGTCTCAAAAAAAAAAAAAAAGTTTTTCAAGCTAAAAGGAAATGATATTTAACAGAAAATTTTAAAAAATTACAGATGAATAAAGAATGTAACAAGTGGTTAAGCATGAAGGGCAACTTTTTTTTTTAACACTTCTTTAAATTTATTTATTTATTTTGAGATAAGGTCTCACTCTGTTGCCTATGCTAGACTGCAGTGGCACCAATATAGTGCACTGCAACTCACATTCTGGGGCCCAAATGATATGCCTTCCTCAGCCTCCCAAGTAGCTAGGACCAGAGGTGCACACATTATGCAACGTTAACTTTCCTGGTTTTGTTTGTTTGTTTGTTTGTTTTTGGTAGAGATATATAACTCTTACTATACTGCTTAGTCTGCTCTTGAACTTCATGGCTCAAGTGATCCTCCTGCCTTGGCCACCCAAAGTGCTAGAATTATAGGCATGAGAAACCATGCCTGGCCAATTGGCTATTTAAAGAAGAGTAACCACATATTTTGAGTTTTATAAGATGCACAAGAAATGTAGAACTGAAATACATGGCAATAGTAGCATGACCAATAGTAGCATGTTAAGAGGGGAGTCAAAAGAATTATTCTCTTTTAAGGCCTTAAATTTTAGTTAATTTATGAAATAATAATTTAGTGTAGATAGTAGTATGTTAGGAATAAATATTTTAACATTTAGAGCACCCACTAAAAACTATAGAGGTAAAGCCAAAAATCCAATAAAGAGGCAAACTAAAATAGTACAAAAAATATTTGAATAATCTAAAAGAAAGTAGAAAAGGGCAAACAAAGAGTCAATAGGAAAAATAGAAAATGGATAACAGGATAAAAACCTTAAATCTAATCATACCAATAATTTCAAAATGTAAATGGACTATACAATCTAATTAAAATGCAGAGATCGACAAGCTTTTTAAAAAGCAATACCTAACTATATGTTCTTTGTAAGAACAATATTTCATGTACAAAAAAATGCACATAAAATAAAAGTAAGAGAACTATGCTATGCAAATAGTAATTAGAAGAAACAATAAAACACCACTCCACCAGTGACCACCCACTGCTGCACCCTGCACTCACCAGGCCTCTGCCCACCCAGGCCAGGAACTCTGGGAGCCATGCAACCCATGTCCTCCCTCTCATACCCTCCCTGCCTCTGCACCGGCTCTGTCCATCTGGTCAGGGACTCTGGAAGCCTCGCGAACCAGGCCCTCCCTCCAGAACTCTCCCTGCCTCTGCGTGGAGCTCTCCTCCCGGCCAGAGATTGCTGGAGGAACGGGCTCTCTATGCCAAAGTCATTGGGGCCAGGCAATCCCAGAAATGTGTGCACCATCCCCCGCCCTGCTGCAGGATCCAGGGGTGCCACACTCCAGAGCTGCTCCCACAGCAGAACTCCCTGGCTGGGGCAGTCCAAGAGGAGCTACACAGGGTCACTCCCTACAAAGATCCAGCAGCAATAAAGTGATCTCACTGGGGTCTAATCTTGGAGAGATAACTCCCCAACTCTGAGAACAGACAGAGGCAACGGTGAAAAACAATCATGAGGTGGAATCAATGGAAAAACTTTGGCAATATGAATAATCAGAGTAGATCAACTCCCCCAAGGAATGACAAGGCAGACACAGCACAAGATCCCATGCATAAACAAATGCCTGAGATGTCCGAAATTGAATTCATAATCTGGATAGCAAATAAGATCAATGAATGGAGGAAAAGATGGAATTAGATTTCAAGCAGTAATCCATAAGATTTCTCAATAATTCAATGAACTTAAAGACAAAATGACCAGAGATTTTGACATATTGAGACAAGAAGTTGCAGCCCTCAAAGATCAGAGAAATAAAGTAGAATCCCTCAGTGACAGAATGGAGCAAGCAGAAGAAAGGATTTCTGACATTGAGGACAAAGCTTTTGGACACTCCCAAAACATCAAAGAGGAAGAGAAATGGAGGGCAAAAAGAGATCTGGGATAATTCAAAGAAAACCAATACTTGCCTTATAGGGATCCTCAAAAGAGACAAAGTAGATTGACAGGACACAGTCTCTTCTTCATGAGATTATGAAAGAGAACTTTCCAGACATGCCAAGAGATTCTGAAATTCAGATATCAGACAGTTCAGAACCCCAGCATGACTCAACCCAAATAAGACATCCCCCAGACACATCATAATCAATTTCACTAAAGTTAATGTGAAGGAGAAAATTATCAAAGCAGCCAGATGAAATCAAGAAATCAAATACCTACAAGGGAAAGAATATTAGAATAACTGCAGATCACTTGGCCCAAACCTTTCAAGCTAGAAAATGATGGTCATTGACTTTTAATCTCCTAAAACAAAATAACTTTCAACCCAGGATCCTGTATCCAGCTAAACTCAGTTTCAATTATGATGGAGAAATTAAATACTTTAATGACACCCACATGTTGAAGAAATTTGTCATAACTAAACCAGCTCTCTGGATATTCTCAGACCTATCTTCCATAATGACCAGTGTAATCCTCCACCACAAAAGTAAACACACTCAGAAACTTTTGATCAAATTCCAATTCCCACAGTCATGAAAGGATTAAAAAAGTCCACTGGACTTTCGAAAGGGTTATCAATATTCTCTATTAATATGAATAGTCTAAATTGTCCTCCCAAAGAGGCACAGGTTGGCTGAATGGATGCAAAAACTCAGGCCACATATCTGCTGATACAAGAATCGCATCTTACCTTAAAAGATAAATGTAGACTCAAGGTGAAAGGATGGTCATCTATATTCCAGGCAAATGGAAAGCAGAAAAAAGCAGGTGCTGCAATCCTAGTCTCAGATACAATAGGCTTTAAACCAACCAAAATAAGGAAGGATAAGGAGGGACACTTCATATTTGTTAAAGGTACTACTCAATGTGATGAGATTTCAATTATTAATATTTATGCACCCAACCAGAATGTGCCTCAATTTATAAGAGAAACTAACAAACATGAGCTACTTGATTTCCTCCAGCTCCATAGTAGTTGGAGATTTCAACAACCCTTTAGCAGTGCTGGATAGATCACCCAAAAAGAAGCTAAGCAATGAAATTTTAGATTTAAACTTAACCAATCAACATCTGGATTTAACAGACATCTACAGAACATTTCATCCCAACTAAACTGCATAACATTCTTCTCATCAGCCCACGGAACATACTCCCAAATCGATCACATCCTAAGTCACAAGGCTAACAGTAAATTTTAAAAATTAGAAATTATTCCTTGCATCTTCTCAGACCATCATGGAATAAAAGTTCAACTCAATAACAACAGGAATCTGCATACTCATATAAAAACATGGAAGCTATGGGGTGGTCCCTGTGGCTCAGTGAGCAGGGCACCAGCCTCATATACCAAGGGAGGCGGGTTCAAACCTGGCCCCAGCCGAACTGGAAAAAAAACATGGAAGCTAAATAACCTTATGCTAAAGGATAAATGGGTCATAGACAAGATTAAGAAGGAAATTACCAACATTTTGGAACAAAACGACAATGAAGACACGAATTATCAGAACCTCTGAGAAACTGCAAAGGCAGTCCTAAGAGAAAAATTTATAGCACTGCAAGCCTTCCTCAAGAAAACGGAAAGAGAGGAAGTTAACAACTTAATGGGACATCTCAAGAAACTGGTGAAGGAAGAATATTCCAATCCCAAAACGGGCAGAAGAAAAGAAATAACCAAAATTAGAGCAGAATTAAATGAAATTGAAAACAAAATTATAAAACAAATCAATAAATCAAAAGGTTGGTTTTTTGAAAAGGTCAATAAAATAGATAAACCTTTGGCTAAACTAAACAGGAAAAAAAGAGTAAAATCTCTAATTTCATCCATCAGAAATGGTAAAGATGAAATAACAACAGACCCCTCAGAAATTAAAAAAATCATTAACGAATATTACAAAAAACTTTACTCTCAGAAATATGAAAATCTCAAATTGACCAATACTTGGAAGCACCCCACCTACCAAGACTTAGGCAGAATCAAGTGGAAATGTTGAACAGGCCTATGTCAAGTTCTAAAATAGCATCAACTAGACAAAATCTCCCTGAAAAGAAAAGCCCGGGACCAAATGGCTTCACATCAGAACTCTACCAAAACTTTAAAGAACTAGTACATATATTACTAAACCTCTCCCAAAATATAGAAAAAGAAGAAATACTACCCAACACATTCTATGAAGCAAACATCACTATGATCCCTAAACCAGGGAAAGACCCAACAAGAAAAGAAAATTATAGACCAATATCACTAATGAATATTGATGCAAAAATACTCAACAAGATCCTAACAAACAGAATCCAACAACACATCAAACAAATTATACACCATGACCAAGTGGTCTTTATCCCAGGGTCTCAAGGCTGGTTTAATATATGCACATCTATAAATGTAATTCAGCACATAAACAAATTAAAAAATAAAGACATATGATTTTCTCAATTTATGCTGAAAAAGCGTTTGATAACATCTAGCATCCCTTCATGATCAGAACACTTAACAAAATCAGTATGGAAGGGACATTTCTTAAACTGATAGAGGCCATCTACAGCAAACCCACAGCCAATATCGTATTGAATGGAATTAAGTTGAAATCATTTCCACTTAGATCAGGAACCAGGCAAGGTTGCCCATTGTCTCCATTGCTCTTCAGCATTGTAATGGAAGTTTTAGTCATTGCAATTAAGGAAGAAAAGATGATCAAGTATATCCACATAGGGTCAGAAGAGATAAAACTTTTACTCTTCCCAGATGATATGATTATGTATATGGTAAACACCAGTACTACAAAACTTTTAGAAGTGATCAAGGAATACAGCAATGTCTCAGGCTACAGAATCAACACCCATAATCTGTAGCCTTTATTTATATACAAACAATAGACAAACTGAAAAAACAGTCAAGGACTCTATTCCTTTCATAGTAGTGCCAAAGAAGATGAAATTTTGGGGAGTTTACCTAAAAAAGGATATGAAAGATCTCTACAAAGAGAACTATGAAACTTTAGGAAAAGAAATAGCTGAAAATGTTAACAAATGGGAAAACATACCATGCTCATGGCTAGGAAGAATCAATATTGTTAAGATGTCTATACTACCTAAAGTAATAAATAATTTTAATGCAATTCCTATTAAAGCTCCATTGTCATATTTTAAAGATCTCAAAAAAATAATACTTTGTTTTATATGGAATCAGAAAAAACCTTGAATAGCCAAGACATTACTCAGAAATAAAAACAAAGTAGGAGGAATCATGCTACCAGACCTGAGACTCTACTATAAATTGATAGTGATCAAAACAGCATGGTACTGGCACAAAAACAGAGAGGTAGATGTTTGGAACAGAATAGAGAACCAAGAGATGAATTCAGCTACTTACCGTTACTTGATCTTTGACAAGCCAATTAAAAACATTCAGTG
>CAUYON010033229.1:0-13187 GCA_963573935.1 Arctocebus calabarensis | reverse complement strand
ACTTGGGAGGCAGAGGCAGGAGACTCGCTTGAGCCCAGGAGTTGGAGGTTGCTGTGAGCTGTGACGCCACAGCACTCTATCCAGGGTGACAGCTTGAGGCTCTGTCTCAAAAAAAAAAAAGAAAAGAAAGATGGACAACTGCTTTTGGTATGTATATTCAGTCTGAATGTCCACCATCTTCTCAACTAGAAAAGAAAATATTATTTAATATTTTTCTATTGAGTTGCTTGAGTTTCTTATATACTGTGGTTATTAATCCTTTGTCGAATGGATAGTTGGCAAACACTTTCTAAAAATTTCTCCCATATTGAAAACAAAATTCTCCCATTTTGTAGGTTGTCTCTTGGTGAGACCATGCTGATTGTTTCCTTTTCAGTGCAGAAGCTTTTTAGCTTGATGTAATCCCCTTTGTCTATGTTTTGCTTTTCTTGCCTGTGCTTCTGTGATCTACTCAAAAAATTTTTGCCCAGATTAATGTCCTGAAGCATTCTCCAGTGTTTTCTTCTAGTAGTTCATATTTTCAGGTCTATGTTTCAATTTTTCATCCATTTTGATTTGATTTTTATACATGATGAGAGACAGGGATCTAGTTTCATTCTTGTGCATATGGATATCCTCAATGTATGTTCTTGGTGCCTTTGTTGTAAATGAGTTGGCTGTAAATGTGTGTATTTATTTCTGGGTTCTCTGTTCTGTTCCATTGGTCTATATGTCTGTTTTTATAACACTACCATGTTACTGTGGTTAACACAACTTTGTAGTGTATTTTAAAATTTGATAGTACTTTACCTCTAGTTTTGTTCTTTTTTGCTAAGGATTGTTTTGGCTATTGAGAGTCTTTTGTGGTTCTATGAGAATTTTAGGATTTTTTTTTCTGTATCTGTGAAGAATGTCATTTTGATATTGGTAATGGTTACACTGAATCTGTAGATCACTTTGAGTAGCATGGATATTTTTAACAATATTCTTTCAATCTATGAACATGAGGTATCTTTCCATTTTTTATGTCCTCTTCAATTTCTTTCATTGGTGTTTTGTAGTTTTCTTTCTTTTTTGTTTTGTTTTGTTTTTGAAAATAATGGCAAACTCTATTGGCATAAATCACAGGAATTGAAATGGGAAAAGCCAGGTTAGAAGTTTACAGAGGAAAAAAAATAAGCAAAATGAAATTATCAAATAATCATCGACCCAGAATGTGAACCCCAGAAATCCCAGTCCCTGTTGGGGAGGGACCTAGGGCAGGTCACTGTAAACAGACCAGTAAGGCCTGTGGGTGGAAGAGGAGACATCTGACTCTGGAGGGGCCAGAGGGATCTCCCCAGACCTGGGCTGCACCCAGCTCAGCCCAAAAGGAGGGACCCTCTTCTCTGCCAGGAGGTTAGTGAGGTCATCGAGGTCTTTCTCACATTAGACCCTTGGGGGGTGCCCTTCCTTAGACCAAGAACTTCAGGCCTGGCTACTTCTGTTTCATCCTCAGGAAAGAGCTCTGTGGGCTTCCTGCGGCCCCAGCAGGATTCCGGGCCTCTGCTCAAAATGCTATCACACCTCCTAAGTGTCTATCCCACTTGTAAGAGGGGAAGAACCTGTACCCAGTTTCCAGGAAGGGCAGGTGTGGGCAAGTGATATACCCAGTGGAATCAACAGACCAAAGAGACTTTCATAGTCCTTATGGTCACAATCTCACACCAGCTTTCCCAAGAAGGCAGAAGAGCGAGTTCCAGAGAAACAGTGAGGAGAAAACATTTAGTGGGTTCTCTACTGCCAAAAAGTCCATGGGGGAACAGAGGCTCCCAAAGGCTTACTCAGACAAGCAGCAGCCCCCAAAGTGTACGTCCCCTTCTTCCTCAGGAGCAGAACAGATGAGCTTCCGAATTCTAGGCCCAAGTGGGCAAGACGCCCTTAGACCAGTTTCAGAGAAGAGCTTGCTGGCCTGGGCAGTAAGGAAAGGGTTTCACAATGCAGCCGTTCATAAAACAGTCCTGGTGAGCTGTGAAGTGAAAAGAAGGGGAGTCATGAAACTGTTCCCCGTTCACCTGCTTGTGCTAAGAAAAGAATAAACTATAAATTGCTTCCCCACCCCCAAGCCCTCGGTACAAAGCAAACTGACAACCGAGGCTGTCGTCACTGACAGGCCCAATGACGGTAGACAAGGAGGACAGTACAAAAAGGGAGCATCTTTGAAATCTCTGCAAAATCATTTTGTACAGAGAAGTAAAAGCAAGGCAGGTGATACGAATTCAAACCTCAGTGTAGAAATCTATCAAAGTCAGTACAGTGTCCAGGCACAGGTAATACCCCCCACCTCACGCCAGCCCCGAGACGGAGGAAGTGACTATAAAATCTTATTGCTGGAGAGGCCTTTCTCAGTAGAACCAGAGCGGGGATCAAAGGGGAGCTGGTGGAGGGGGTTTGGGTATTGGGGACAATCACTCCGGCCCAGGGAGGCTGGAAGTGCGAGAGGGGCACAGGAAACCTTCCATGGCCCCTTGGACTCTCTCACCCTTGGATGCGTGGAAAGATTTATGCTGGCATTGTCTGGAGGGAGCCAGGTGTCCCCCGATACTCTCAGATCAAGGACAGTTAGGTTGGGGGACAAATAAAGATAAAGAGAGACCCCATATGGCCCTGCCTGCCCTCCCCACCCCACCCTACCCCTGGCTCCACTGCTGAAATAATAAGTGAGAGCTGGCTCCAGTGTGGGTGCTGGCAGGGCCACGCCAGTTCATGGGGACACATGGGGGTTGGGGACACTGGCTGGGGAAGAGAGGCAGAAGAAGGGAATGGGGCACCTAGCAGAAGAGCTTGAGGAAGCGGTTCTGACAGTAAGGCTTGTCACTCTGCTCCTTGAAGGTGCCCTTGTTGAGCTGCTTGAGGCAGAAGGCACACACGAAATGCTCCGGGTGAAACTTCTTGGCCATGGCGATGATGCAGCGGCCTGTGATGGGCTTCTGGCAGCCAGAGCACAGTGAGCCCCGCCACTCGTGGTAGTGCACCTCGCAATAGGGCTGCCCCTCCTGTTTGAAGAAGCTACCATTGACAAATGGTGTGAAGCATCCCCGCACACAAAGCACTTGTAGTTTTCCAGGATGGCCCGGACACAGCCACCACACTTGGGGGCAAACACATCAAAGTAATCTTTGCGACAATAGGCCTTGCCGGCTTTCTCATGGAACCCTTCAGGACCAAAGAAAGCTCCACACTGGGCAGAGAAGAAGCGCTCAGAATGCCACGTCCGGTCAAGAGCTGTCACCACTTTATCCAAGATGGGGCCATTGCAGTAGTAGCAACGTGGAGAGAAGAGATTGTGATAGTCCTTTTCACAGTAGGGCTGTCCATCCCGCTCAAAGAAGTTCTGGGGCCTGCTTTCCTCCTGGCAGTGGGTACAGACAAAGTGCTCGGGATGCCACATCTTCCCCATGGCAGTCACAACCTGTCCGGCAGTGGGCTTCTTGCAGGCCCCCCAGACCCCTTTGGCGACCGTGGCAACACCCAGCTTGTTGAGGTCAGACTGCAGACTCTCCAGCATGCTGTCTAGTTGGCTCCCAGGCTTTGGGGGGGTCTCCCAGGGGGTGAGCTGCTTCCTGTCTTCCCTTGGGCCATGAACTTAAAATCTGACAGTGAGCCCATTAGCTCATCCAGCTCCCTGGTGGCAGAAGAGGCCGAGATGCCGGTCTGCTGCTGGCTGGAAACTCGCTGAGGGCCGCTCATCTCACTCTGGTTCACAGTGATGGCGGGGACAGGGCTGGGCACAGAGCTCTCCAGTTCAACCAAAAGACCCCACACTGGGCCGCACATCCTCCAGGCCCCGGCCCCCATTCCGCTTAGGCTTCTCTTTTGTCAGGGGCCCAGCTTTGCCCAGGGGGCTGTTATTCTCTGGGATGCCATAGTGGGAGTTCAAAGCCCCAGGAAGTGGGGGACTTGTGTTGGCCTCATCTGTAGGGAAGCCAGGGGGATTATGCTGCACAGCGTTCAGTTCCAGCACTAAGCGGTCAAGTTCAGAAAGGTTGCTGCCCAGGGAGGAGCTCATTACGGTGGGGGAAGGCTCAGCTGATTTCTGCTTGTTGGGCAAGCTGTAGACGTGCTCCTGCTCACCCACTCGGGAACATGGAGAGCTGTCCTGAGGGTTCGAGGCACTGGAGCCATACACAGGTGACGAAGACTGCTCGTGGATGAAGCGGGAGCCTCCAGGCTGCCACTGGTCTAAGGGGTCAAGGACTGTGCCATTGAGGGCCTCACTGGACCGGGGTGGTGGAACAGGGGTGGCACGGCAATCTCCTGGTACGTGTGATTTCCAGTTGGGTATGAGTGGGGGTCTCCTCAGACAAGAACACCGGCCGCTTGGAGATATGGGAGGTAGTGGACTCCAGATCCGCCAGCAGGGCATCCCACGCTTCTGCCGAGTCTGATCCAAGGCTCCGGCCCCCAGGTGCGGGTCTCCTGACTTCTGAGGAAGGTGGGTTCCTGCAGCCCCCTCCCCTTCCAGGTCTTCTGGAGGAGGTCTGATTTCCTGTCTAACAAACCGAACGAGGTCGTCCAAGGCCGGATCACGGGCGCTGGGAGCCGGCTTGGCGTCGCGCTAGTTGCCTGTCCTGGGGCCTCTCCTCTCAGCCGCGCAACTTGCAACTTTTCCGCCACTAGCCTGGACCCGGAACGGAACGTGCGCCGCCGTGCGCCCCGCCCCCGGCCGCGCCCCGGGTTGGTGTTTTTTTATAGTTTTCATTGTAGATTTCTCTCCTTTCTTTGGTGAAATTTATTCCTGGGTACATTTTTTTAATAGTGATCGTAAGTGGAATTGCTCTCTTAATTTCTTTTTCAGATTGTTTGCTGCTGACATATATAAATCCTGATTTTTTGTATGTTGGTTTGTAGCTACAACTTTCCTGAATTCATTTATCAGTTAAAAATTATTTTGGTGGAGTCCTTAGGTTTTTCTGACTATAAGATTACATCATCTGTAGATAAAGTCAATTTATCTTTTTCCTTTCCAATTTGGACGCATTTTATTTGTTTCTCTTGGCTAATTGCTCTGGCTAAGCCTTCTAGTATGTTGAATAAAAGTGATGAAAATAGGCCTCCTTGTCTTGTTTCAGGTCTTAGAAAAAAGGCTTTCAAGTTTTCCCCATTCAGTATGATGTTAGCTGTGGGTTTGTCATATGTGGCCCTTATTGTTTTGAGGTACAGTCCTTCTCTATGCAGTTTGTTGAGAGATTTTTATCATAAAATCATTTTACACTTTATTCAATGCTTCTTCAGCATCTCCTGAAATGATCATAGAGTTTTTGTCCGTGATTCTGTCAGTGTGATCCATTGTATTTACATATGTTGAGTCATCTTTTTGTCCCTGGGATGACTCTCTAGATTCTCTGTTCTGTTCCATAGATCTATGTCTTTATTTTCATGTCAATACCATGTTGTTTTAATCCCTACAGACTTGTAATATAACCTAAAGTCTGGTAAAGTGATGTCTCCAGATTTGTTCTTATTTTGTAGGAGTGCATTGGCTATTTGGTCTTTTTTCTGCTTCCACGTGAAACAGAACCATTTTGTCAAGATCTTTAAAGCATGACATTGATATTTTAATGGGAATTTTATTAAATCTGTAGATTGCTTTCGGTAATATAGACATTTTAACAATGTTAATTATTTGAAACCATAAGCACGATACATTCTTCCATCTGTTAACAGCCTGTGTGATTTCTTTTCTCAGTGCTTCATAGTTCTCTCTTCAAGGATCCTTCATATCTTTGTTAAATATAATCCAAGGTGTTTTATTTTCTTTGATGCTACTGTGAAGGGTATTGTATCTTTTATTTGATTCTCAGCTTGACTGCTGTTGGTGTATATGTGTATGAAGGCTGCTGATTTATGTATATTGATCTTCTATCCTGAGACATTGCTATTTTCTTCATCATTTCCAAGAGTCTCATGGTTGACTCCTTGGAATTTCCTAAGTATAAGATCATATCATCAGCATAGTTTGACCTCTTCTGTCCCTATTTGGATACCCTTGATAACTTTCTTTATCTGATTGCTTTGTCTAGGACTTCCAGCAATATGCTGAATAGTAGTGATGATAGTGGACAGTTTTGGTTCTAGTCCTAAGTGGGAGTGTTTTCAGTTTTTCTCCATTCAGTATGAATGATGTTGGCTGTGGGTTTGTCATAGATGGCTTTCTATCAGTTTAAGGAGCGTCCCACCTATGGCAATTTTTAAAAGTGTTTTTTATCAAAAAAGGATGTTGAATTTTGTCACATACTTTTTCTACATTTATTGAGAAAATCATATAGTATTTGTTTTTACTTCTGTGTATATGGTGAATTATGTTTATAGATTTGCATACATTGAGCCAATTTTGCATCCCTGGTCATGATGAATTATTTTGTTGATGTGTGGCTAATTCTGTTTAAAGCCCACTTGGTCATGATGAATTATTTTGTTGATGTGTGGCTAAATTCTGTTTGCTAAGATTTTATTGAGTATTTTTGCATTACTATTCATTAATAATACCGGTTTATAGTTTTCTGTTTTTGTTGTGCCTCTTTCTGATTTTGGCGTCAGGATGATACTTGCTTTGTAGAAGGAATTGGGCAGGGTTCCTTCCTTCTCATTGTTTTGAAATATATGTACAAGTTCTTCTTTGAAGGTTTGGTAGAATTTTGGTGTGAAACTATCTGGCCCAGGACTTTTTTTTTCTTGGAAGCTTTTTTTTTTTTAAGAGACAGAGTTTTACTCTGTCACCCTTGGTAGAGTGCTGTGGCATCACAGCTCACAACAACCTCCAGCTCTGGGGCTTAGGTGATTCTTTTGCTTCAGCCTCGGGAGTAACTGGGAGTACAGGTGCCCACCACAACACTGGGCTATTTTTCATTGTTGTTACAGTTTGGTCGGGGCCTGGTTAGAACCCGCCACCCTCAGTATATGGGGCCGGCACCCTACTCACTAAGCCACAGGCACCGCCCAAATGCTCTTTTTTTTTTGGCCAGGGCTGAGTTTGAACCCACCACCTCCAGCATATGGGGCCAGCACCCTACCTGCTGAGCCAGAGGTGCCGCCCTCTTGGGAGCTTTTAAATTGTTATTTCAATTTTGGTACTTGATATTGGTCTATCCAAGAAATCTATTTCTTTCCGGTTGAGCCTAGAGAGGTAGTATGATTCCAGAAAATTGTCCATTTCCTTCACACTTTCAAATTTCTGGGCATAGAGATTTTTGTTGTATTCAGTGATGATATTTTGTATTTCTATGTTATCTGTTGTTATATCCCCTTTTCTTATTTCTGATTGAACTTATTGGAAATCTTACTTTGCTATTTCTGGTTAATCTGTCCAAGGGCTTGTCAATTTTGTTTATCTTTTCAAAGAACCAACTTTTTGTTTTGTTAGTCTCCTGAATCGTTCTTTTGTTCTCAGTGTCATTTAGTTCTGATCTTATTTTGGTTATTTCTTTTCTTCTGCTGGGTTTGGGTTTGGATTATTTTTCCATTTCTAGTTCCTTGAGATGATTCATTAGATTGTTGATTTGTACTTTGTTTGATTTCTAGATGTAGGCATTTAAGATGATCAATTTCCCTCTTAGGACTGTTTTCGCAGTATCCCACAGGTTTTGATAGCTGTGGCCTCCTTGTCATTTTGTTCAAAGAATCTAATGATTTCCTTCTTTATCACCTCCTCTTGATCCAGCTATTGTTCAGCAATAAGTTGTATAGTTCCTAAGACTTTGTGTGAGGATGAGTATTCCTGTTGGAATTGATTGTGTTCTGTGAACATACAAGGTATAATTTCTATTTTTAAAAATTTGTTTAGGCTTGTTTTGTGACCTAGGATATGATTGATCTTGGAAGATAATCCATGAGCTGATGAGAACAATGTATATTCAGTACTGTTTGGGTTAAATGTTCTGTAGATATATGTTAGGCCCATTTGTTCTAGGGTTAAATTTAAGTTCAAAGTTTCTTGGTTTAATTTCTGCTGTTCAGTTCTGTCAGTGGAGTGTTGAAATCCCTGACTATTATGGTGTTGATAAACATATCACTTTGTTCAGATCAAGTAAGATGTGTTTTATAAATCTGGGAACCTCTGATTTGGGTGCATAAATACTCAGGATTGATATATCTTCTTGTTGAATTGTTCCCTTCATCAGTAGAAAATGTCCACCATTGTCTTTCTTTACTTTTGTTGCTTTAAAGTCAGTGGTATCTGCTGTGAGTATTACAACTCCCCCTTTCTTTTGGCTTCCATTAACATGAAATTATTGTTTTCCAGGCTCGGTGCCTGTGGCTCAAGCAGCTAAGGCGCCAGCCACAAACACCTGAGCTGGCAGGTTCAAATCCAGCCTGGGCCCGCCAAACAACAATGACAGCTGCAACCAAAAAAAAAGGAAAAAAAAAGCCAGGGGTTGTGGCAGTCACCAGTAGTCCCAGCTACTTGGGAGGCAGAGGCAGGAGAATTGCTTGAGCCCAGGAATTGGAGATTGCTGTGAGCTCTGATGCCACAGCACTCTACCCAGGGTGACAGCTTGAGGCTCTGTCTCAAAAAAAAAGAAAGAAAGAAAGAAAAGAAATATTGTTTTCCAACCCTTCACCTTGAGTCTGGATTTGTCCTTGGGGGTTAGATGTGTTTCAGAAATACTGCAGATACTAGACTTGAATTTTTTTTATGTCTCTTCAGTGAGGAATTCAAGCCTATGTCTCTTCAGTGGGGAATTCAAGCCATTCACATTTATTATGAAAACTCATAAGGGTGGATTACCGTTAGTCCTGTTATGAGGGACTCTGTTTTTTATCACTTGCACCATTGTGGTAACTAGGCTTTATCTTTAAGTTACTAGGTAGTTTTTCTTTGCTGTGAGGCCATGGCATTGTATATATATACAGACCTGTGTATAATACGGGTCTGAGTACTTCCTGAATGGCAGGATTAGTAGTGACAAAGTTCCTTAAAATTTGCAAATCAGGAAATATTTTATTCCTCTATCAAATATGAAAATTAGTTTTGCAGGATACAGAATCCTAGGCTGATAGTTGTTCTGTTTGAGAAGATTGATGATAGGGGCCG
The DNA here is from genome assembly GCA_963573935.1 of Arctocebus calabarensis. Taxonomy (NCBI): domain Eukaryota; kingdom Metazoa; phylum Chordata; class Mammalia; order Primates; family Lorisidae; genus Arctocebus; species Arctocebus calabarensis. The sequence continues at coordinate 4,135 of CAUYON010033229.1, read as the reverse complement.
ACACTACTCTGGCTTGCAGAGCTTCCACTGAGAAATCAGCTGTTAACCTGGAGGGTTTACCCCTATGAGTCAGATGCTGCTCATGTCTGGCAGCTTGTAGAATTTTCCCATTCATTTTACTTTGGCCAAGCTAATTACAATGTGTCTAGGAGATGCTTTGTTTGAATTGAGTTGTCCTGGAGTTCAGTAGCTATCTAGTAACTGTATATCTGGGTCTCTGGCAATGCTTGGGGCATTTTCAACTATAGTATCTTCACCTAGAGCTTCTATGCTTTTGGAACTGTCTTCTTCTCCTTCAGGGATACCTATGATTCACATCTTTGTACTTTTGCACGGTCTCATATCTCTAAGAGATTGTTCTGCTTTGCTCTCTTCTTTTCTGCCTCTTTAAATGATTGGGTTAGCTCAAGTCTTTCTTTGAGTTCTGAAATTCTTTCTTCTCCATGGTTTAATCTGTTGCTGAAAGTCTCTGAATGCTTCTTTCAATTCTTTAAGCTCCATTACATTCTTCCTAATTATGTCCAGATCCTTGGTGACTTTGTCTTTAATTTCATCAATTTCTTGGGATAATTTTTGGATGTCTTTTTGCTGATCTTCCATTTTCTCTTCAATTCTATTCATCTTATTTTCCATCCATATTCTGAATTCCATTTCTGTCTTTCAGTAATTTCTTTATGGTTGGAATTTTCTGCAGTAGTTTCATTGTGATCCCTTGGGGGAATTGATCTATTCTGGTTTTTCATGTTGTTAGTTGTTTTGCCAGTTCCTCTTCATGTGCAGTGTCTTTCTATCTTTTTTTCTTTTTATCTTTCCCTTTCCTTTCCTCCTCTTTACCTTTTCTTACCTTAACTCTTGGCTGTTGGGCTGAGTTGACCTATGATCATGTGTGGTCTCTGCCTCTGTGCCTTTTGCTTCTCCTTCACCTGTTTTCCCCATTGACTTCCCTTCCTGTGTCTTCTATCTTCTCCTGGTGTCCCGTGTAATAGTTCCATGCCTTCACAATGCTGCCTCTGAGTGAGGTGGTCTGAATGAATGTGCATCCATGTGCTTCTCCCCACTTTTATAAGGAGAGGCTGCAAAGGAACTGCCATTAGATCCCATCCTGGTGCCCTCTGACTCTATAATTTATTGGCTAGATGACCCTTTCTCCAAGGCCCAGTGGGGCTCCAGCTCCACACCTCCAACTTCCAAGGTCACTTCAGCCTCCTGAAGCCCTCTTGGCATGGCTTTGATACACTGCCATGTCAGCCTGCCTGGAGGATCCATGGTTGAAAACTGGCAGTGAGGGCCTGAAGTGCCATCTTGTAGAATCTGAAACAACTTGCCTGAAAATCACAACTTTCCTTTCACAGGTTAGGAGAGAAGTTTGAATTTTTAGTTTTTGTGAAGGTATTTCTTGAATAGATAGTGTTCAATCTGATGATCCTGCAGAGGCATGACTGGTGGAGGGTTCTATTCAGCTATCTCGTTCAACCTCCTCCCTTGAAAAACTCTTTAAATTTCAACTTCTTTTTCTGCATTCTTTTCGTTGGATGTACAATTTCAGTTGAGTTTTTCCTTCACATCTTTCAAATATGTTACTCCATTACTGTCTAGATTGCCTAATTTTAGACAAAAAGACATAATTTTTATTTTTGTTCATCTATGTATAATGTGTCTTTTTTCTATTGTGTGCCTTGAAGTTTTTTTCTTGCATTTTCAGCACTGTGACTATGGGGTGTGTGTGTATATATCCTGCTTGGGGTTCTCTGAACGTCTTTGATCTGTAATTTTTGTCTTTGGTTAATTTTTTGGACCATTCTCATTCTTTCCTATTAATAATATTCTCCTGTCCTTGTTTTCCTCTCATTCTTCTTCCTCTGAGAGTCCAATTAGACATACATATGTTAGTTTTTTGTATGTTGTCCCACAGATCTTGGATGTTCTGTTTTTATTTTTTTTAACTTTCTTCTCTTTGTGTTTTCATTTATTTCTATTGACTTATCACCAAGTTCACTAGTTCTCCCCCTTAGCTGTGTCCAGTTTGCTGATAGACCATAGAACACATTCTTCATCTTTGACATTATATATTTTTATTTCTGGCATTTCCTTTGATCCCTTTTTAATTGCTTCCATCTTCTGATATTTCCTGTCCATTTATGCAGATTGTATACCTTTTACACTAGATAAACTTTGCACTACCTTTAACATATTCCTTATAGTTAAATTCCCTGGTAGTTACAACATCTGGGTTATTTCTGGGTCTCATTCTGTTCAATGCTTTATCTCTTGAAAAGGGATTGCATTGTTTATAAATTCTTCTTCTTCTTCTTCTTGTGTTTCTGTTTCATAATGTTTGGTTAATTGCTGGATATTGTGAAAATGCAATGCAAAAGCCAACAGGGGAAATGGAAGCAAATGGCATTTATGCTCAGAAATAGGCACACTTCTCTGGAAGCAATTTTGTTGTTGCTATAGTTACCCTCAGTGTTCCACAGACTTCAACTTCCTCCGGTTGTGGGCTGCTCCTGCCTTGTGCTTAGTGTAAGGCTAGATTGCCAGAGTTTTTCTCAGAGTTCCTGCTCCACACTCAGCTTTCAGCAGATCCTGCACACCTGCACCATTAAGAGACTATTGTTCCATGTGCTAATTCTTCTCTTAGCAGTAGACTGCTTTGCTCATTACTCATGTGAGGCATGTAGTGGCTATAGGGCAATACTTGCTGTTCCTGGGCTCAGGTTAGGCAAGCCCTGTGTCCTTGAGCTTTGAAGTGAGAGGTCTTTGGTTAATTTTTGGACAATTCTCATTCTTTCCTATTAATAATATTGGAGAATATGAATAATATTCTCCTGCCCTGGTTTTTCTCTCATTCTTCTTCCTCTGAGACTCCAATTAGACATACATATGTTAGTTTTTTGTATGTTGCATTCCTATCTTTCCTCTCATGGCAGCCAAATTGCCAAATATCTATGGGGGACACGAGCTGTGGTGGGTGATCGCTGTTTTGTGCCAGTCCAGAATCCTGGGGCTAAACAGGTTTCCCTACTCCTCTAGCTTTTGCTTTTTACTTAAGCCAAGGATTGTGTTAAGTGTACAGAGTAGAAGGGATTCCTGCCTCTCCTTGTGAGGTAGATGCTGCTCCCTCATGGGCAGTTTCTTTGATTGTGAGCAGGAAGGTTTCTTACACGTCCCTTAGGGTCAAATAATTTTTACCTTTTCTCCAGAAGCAATGGGTCTTTGCTTGGGACCTGAGAATAAAGGAGTCCTCCTCCAGTGGCTTAATGCTTTTTCTTGATATGGGAGAAAAATTCCAGAAAGTGACTGGGGTTTCACATTCCATGTGTCATGAAGGGAGGCCCACTCTTATCCTATTTCCAGTCTTTCCTGTGAACATCTGATGGTGGCCTGTAGAGAAGAGTTTGCAAATGAGTGTGGTAGAGAAGAGTTTGCAAATGAGTGTGGACTTTGTATCTGGAACTCTCTGGGATTCTAAAGGTCACACTCATCTTTTAAGAAGTCCCTAAAATCCTAGCCCCCCCCCCTTTTTTTTTTTACTTGCTGCTTGAATCTGTTAGCAAAATACCATAGACTGGTAGGTCATAAATGAGAGACATTTATTTCTGACAGCTCTGGAGCCTAAGAAATCTGAGATCAAGGTACCAGCAGATTCAGTGTCTGATGAGGGCCTGCTTTCTGGTTCATAGATGGTGCCTTTTAGCTGAATCCTTCACTGTGGAAGAAATAAGTTAGTTTTCTGGGTTTTTTTAAATAAGAGCACTAATCTTATTCATGTGGGATCTACCCTCATGACCTAATCCCCTTCCAAAGGCCATCTTAATATCATCACCTTGGTGATTAGGTTTCACCATATTAATGTGGAGAGGATATAAATATTCAGACCATAGTGCTTACTTTTTTTTTTTTATCATTCATTTCTTTAAAAAAAATTTTTTTTTTTTTAGACAGAGCCTCAAGCTGTCACCCTGGATAGAGTGCCGTGGCATCATAGCTCACCGCAACCTCCAATTCCTGGGCTCAAGTGAGTCTCCTGCCTCCGCCTCCCAAGTAGCCGGGACTACAGGTACTAGCCACAACGCCCTGCCGTTTTCTGGTTGCAGCTGTCATTGTTGTTTGGCAGGCACGGGCTGGATTAAAA
>CAUYON010033228.1:0-14238 GCA_963573935.1 Arctocebus calabarensis | reverse complement strand
AGCAGTTAAGCAGGGTCGCAGGGTGGGGGTACATATTTGCTCATAAATCATAAGATACATCACAAGTTCATTACTTCATGGTTCATACATAGTTCAGGGGTACAAGGAACGGGCATAGGAGTTGGGTAAGCTTCCAAGGAACTAAGGACGGTACCTCCTTGCTTATCTCTTCTCCGGAATCTGGCTCCTCCACCCTTGCAGGGGTTGGGGCCGAGACACAGACCTCTTCCTCTTTGAAGGGTAAAGGGTCTGTTATATCCTTTAAATCTATGGGTTGGGGGATTAGGGGCTGGGAAAGGGGGCTTGGTGTAGGGGTGGGGGGCTTAGTTGTTACACCAGGTTTTGGTCCATTTTCATCCACATTGTCAAGTTTCTGGATAGAATTTTTTGTAATAATCAGAGATGAACCCTTGTATCTCTATGGTGTGTACAGTTATTTCTCCTTTTTTGTTTCTAATTGAAGATATTAGAGATCTTATTTTCTCTTTCTGGTTAATCTGGCCAGAGGTCTGTCAATTTTGTTTATCTTTTCTAAGAGCCAAGTTTTTGTTTCATTACTTTTTGAATGATTCTTTGGTTTTCAATTTCAGTTATTTCTGATTTGGTTTTGGTTATTTGTTTTCTTCTGCTAGGTTTGGGACTGAATTGCTCTTCGTAGTCCAGTTCCTTGAGGTAGTTCAATAGGTTGTTTATGGACACTCTTTCTTTTTTTCCTTTTTTTTTTTGCAGTTTTTGGCCGGAGCCAAGCTTGAACCCACCACCCTCAGTATATGGGGCCTGCACCCTACTCACTGAGCCACAGGCGCCACCCAATGGGCACTCTTTCTGGTTTTTGGATGTGGGCATCTAATGCAATGAGTTTCTCTATTAGGAATTCTTTTGCAGTATCCCACAGGTTTTGGTAACTTGTGGCTTCATTGTCATTACATTCAAGAAATATAATGATTTCAGCATTGTGGTAGGTGCCTATGCTCTCAGCTTCTGGGACACTGAGGCAAGAGAATCACTTAAGCCCATGAGTTTGAGATTGCTGTGAGTGGTGATGCCACAACACTCTACTAAAGGTGACATAGTGAGACTCTGGCTCAAAAAAAAAAAAAGAAAGAAAGAAAGAAAAAAGAAATCTCATGATTTCCTTCTTGACATAGCTGTCATTCAGCAAAAGGGTGTTTAGTTTCCATGATTTTGTGTAGGGATAAAGGGTTTTTTTTTGGTGTAAAACTTGTTTTTTTATTATGGCAGTAGGAAAAATTAATAAATTTTTATTCAAGAAATTTCACATGTGATTCTCCTTCTGCTGTCCATCTCTATGGCTGGAGTCACTGAAGATCTTCAAGACAGCCCTTTTTAATGGATGATCCTCAATCCACGGTTGTCCTCTTCTTAGCCCTACATAATAAAAGTGAGCTGGGCATTGTGTCGGGCACCTGGGTCCCAGCTACTCGGGAGGCCGAGGCAAGAGAATTGCCTAAGCCCAGGAGTTGGAGGTTGCTGTGAGCTGTGTGACACCACAGCACTCTACCGAGGGCAATAAAGTGAGACCCAGTCTCTACAAAAAATAAAGATCTCTTCTGTGAGGCACAAGAGATTCAGGCATGCCCTGTTTCTAAGATCTATTATTAGACAATCACATTTGCTTACTTTGTATTTCTACTTGGACGTGTCACACACAGGCCATGTCTCCAGTAGGCTGAGTGCTACAAAGTAGCAGATAGAAGACCTAGTGGAAGTTTTTTTTTACGGTCGGGATAAAGGTTTTTATTGGATTGAGATACACCTTTATTTTTCTACTGTGGACTGAAAAGGTAGAAGCCATATTTTCAGTTCTTGTAATTTTGTGTCCTAGGAGATGATCAATTTTGGAGTATGATCTGTGAGCTGATAAGAAGAATGTATAGTCATTGGCTTTGGGGTGGTATGTTCTGTATATGTCTATCAAGTTCAGTTGATCTGGGATTACCTTTAAATTTCTTTTTCTTTGTTTATTTTTTGTTTTGAGGATTTATCTATTTCTGTCAGAAGGATGTTAAATCCATAGCTATTATGGTGTTGTAAAATATCATATTGTTCAGATCAGGTAGGGTTTGTTTAATAAATCTGGGAGCATTTAAGTTGGGTGCATATATATTTTGAGTTGAAATATCCTCTTGTTGTACTGTTCCCTTGATCAGTATTTAGTAACCCCATTTTTGTCTTTCTTTACTCTTCTTTCTTTAAACAAATTTGTATCTGAAAATAGAATTGTAACCCCTCCTTTCTTATGGTTTCCGTTTGCCTGAAATATTGTTTTCCAACCCTCACTCTAAGTCTTTAGAGGATAGATTTGTTTTCTAAAGACCATATATAGATATCTTGTGCTTTTTTTTATCCAGTCAGCCAGCCTGTGCTTCTTCAGTGGGGAATTCAAGCCATTCACATTTATTGAGAGAATTGATATGTATAGTGGAGTTCTGCTTGTTTTATTTTGTGGGTGTCCATTGGTTAGTTTTATCTCTTCCAGCATTGTGGAAGTTGAGTTTTTACCTTTAGTTTCTGGGTATCTACTTTGTGGTAGGCCATTGTGATGATCAGTGTAAAAAATGAGTCTGAGAAATTTCTGCAAGGCTGGTCTTATGGTAGCAAATTTCCTCAATGTTTGCATGGCAGCAAAAGATTTGAGCTCTTCAAATATGAATCTTAGTTTGGCAGAATCCTGGGCAGAAAGTTGTTTTGTTTAAGAAGATTAAAGGTAGATGACAACTCTATTCTGGCTTGAAAATTTTCAGCTGAATAATCTGTAGTCATCCATGATGGGTTGGCCCCCATAGGTCAATTGCTGCTTGCTTCTGCCTGCTTATAGAATTTTCTGTTTCATTTTGACCTTGACCAGGTTCATTATAATGTGTCTAGGAGATTCTTTGTTTGTATTGAGATGAACCAGCATTTAATATCTATCTAAAAGGAGCATGTCAGAATCTTTGATGATGCTTGGGAAATTTTTGTTTATGATACCCTCCAGTAGGGCTTCCATACCTTTGGGTCTCTCTTTTCCTTTAGGGATACCTACAATTTGTAAGTTTGTATGTTTCATGAGGTCACAACTCTCTCAGGAACTGCTCTGCTTCTACTTTCTTCTTTTTTGACTCTTTAAAAGTTTGAGTTTAGCTAAAGAGACTTATCTTGCTCTGAGTTTTTTTCTTCTCCATGGTTTAATGTGTTATTCGTACTTTCTACTTTATGTTTCCTGAATGACTCCTTCAAGTTCATAAGCTCTGATATATCCTTTCTAATTTCCTCATGTTTTTCTTTAATTACTTGGGTCAATTTTTGGATTTCCTTTTGGTTGTTATCTACCTCCATTCAATTCCTTTCATCATTTTTGCCATCAATACTTTAAATCCTTTTCAGTAATTTCCATAATTTCTTTATAGGTGGGATCATCTGTGATAGTTTGATAGTTGCTTTGTGGTCATAGGGGAATGGGTGGGTTAATCTGCTTAGGCTTTTCATGTTGCCACAGTTTTTGTGTTGGTTTTTCCTAATGTATGTTTTATTGTTATTTACTTACTTCCCCTACTAGTCTTGTCACTTCCTCCTTGTTCTTAATTTTCCTGTACCTGGGTGTTGAACTGCCCTTTGATACATATATGAAAGGGAGAGAAAAGAGTGAGAGAGGAGAAAAGAGAAAAATAAAGACATAAAAGAAAAAAAAAAACAATAACTACTATCACAGCAAAACAATTAACCAATAAAAAACAAAACAAAATAAAAAACAGAAACAAAAACAAAAAGAAATAAAAAAGAAGAGAGAGAAGAAAGACCAAAAGAAAGAGATGGTTATAATAATGGTTTTTGGTAGAGTGTGATGCTCTCCACCCAGAATCATTTTCCTCTATGGGACTGTGGCAAGAGAATCTCTGAGGTCAGGAGCTCCTCACTGTCCTGATCAAATATGAGACCTGCCTCCAAAAAATATGGAAAAGGAGGAAGAAGAAAAAAGTATCAGGTTATGATGTGGCTGGGCCTTGGATCTGCAGTCTCCAGTGAAGTCAAAGCAGCAAGGACACCCTAGTTTAGGGCCAAGAGTGAGGCCAATGTCACGGCAACACATTCTAGGCCTCAGGACAAGGCGCTGTCTCAGACATAGAAAACAGAATGAAACTGGACAAAACAGACAAGAATAGAAAGAAAAATTCAAACCAACCCACCAAGCAAACATACAGACAATAAAAAATGAAGCAAAGTTAAACAAACAAACAAAAAGCAAAAACAGGGCAGGACTGTGGCTCAGTGAGTAGGGCACCATCCCCATATACCACGGGTGGTAGGTTCAAACCCAGTCCCGGCCAAAATGCAACAACAATAAAAAATAGCAGGAAGTTATGGTGGGTGCTTGTAGTCACAGCTACGTGGGAGGCTGAGGCAAGATAATTGCCGAAGCACAAGAGCTAGAGGTTGCTGTGAATTGTGATGCCATGGCACTCTACTGAGGGTGACAAAGTGAGACTTTGTCTCTAAGAAAAAAAAAAGTGAAAACAAATGAGCAAAAAAGCTCCTTGTTTGTTGTTCAAGGAATTAGTGAGAGAAAGAAGGGAAAAGGAAAGAAAAATATCCAAAATAGAGTGAAAATAGAGAGGAAAGAAAAGATAGAAAAAAATAGTGGTGTCAGAAAAGCCTATATGAAAGTCAAAAGCTGATTTACTAAGAAGAATATATTCCAGCTCCAACCAGGCAAACATAAAAGATGTGAAGTCTTCACCTTTTTAATGGTTGCATAGTAGTCCATGGTATACATATACAACAATTTGTTAATCCATTTGTGGGTCAATGGGCATTTGGGCTGCTTCCATGACTTGGCAATTATGAATTGGGCTGCAATAAACATTCTGGTGCAAATATCTTTTTTTTTTTTTTAAAACAGAGTCTCACTATGTTGCCCTCAGTAGAGTGTTTTTGCATCACAGCTCACAGCAACCTTAAACTCTTGGGTTTAAGAGATTCTCTTGCTTCAGCCTTCCAAGTAGCTGGGACTACAGGCGCCCACCACAATGCCTCCCTATTTTTTTGTTGCAGTTGTCATTGTTGTTCAGCAGGCCCAGGCTGGGTTCAAACCCACCAACCTTGGTATATGGTGGTATGTGGCTGGTGCCATAACCACTGTGCTATGGGTGCCAAGCCAACAAATATCTTTGTTGTAAAATGATTTTCAGTCATCTGGGTATATACCCAATAGAGGAATTGCAGGATTAAATGGTAGGTTCACTTTTAGGTCCTTGAGTATTCTCCAAACTTCTTTCCAAAAAGGTCATATTAGCTTGCATTCCCACCAGGAGTGTAGAAGTGTTCCCTTTACTTAGCATCCATGCTAACATCTGTAGTTTTGGGATTATGTAATGTTGGCTAATCTTACTGGAGTTAGAGGATATCTCAAAGCAGTTTTGATTTACATTTCTCTGATGATTAAAGATGGTGAGCCTTTTTTCATATGTTTGCGGGCCATACACCTGTCTTCTTCAGAGAAATTTCTGTACAAGTCTCTTGTGCACATAGAAATGGGGTTATTTTTTCTTTTCTTATTGATTAATTTGAGCTCTCTGTGGATTCTAGTTATCAGACCTTTGTCGGAAACATAACCTGCAAATATCTTTTCCCATTCTGATGACTGTTTGCTTTACTTAGTGTGCTCTTGGCTGTGCAGAAGCTTTTTAGTTTGATCAGATCCCAGTAATATATTTTTTGTGTTGCTTCAATTGCTGAGGGTAGGAGGGTGTCCTCCTCATAAAAATTCTCCCAGGCCAATTCCTTCAAGAGTTTTCCCCATATTCTCTACTAATATTTTTATAGTTTCCTGTCTTAAGTTTAAATTTTTTATCCAGTGAGAATCAATCTTTGTGGAAACTGGAGCCCAGCATCAATGGTGCTGGGTGAACTGGCTGGTGATGTGTAGAAGGATGGAACTGGACCCTCATGGTGAGAGATTATAGATTTTCACTTTGTGGTTATCATGAGGATTGCATGGAACATTTTACACTTGTAACAATTTATCTCAAGCTGGTAAAAAGTTAACCTTGATTGCATACAACACTGTACTTTGAGATAAGTTCACTCTGTTCCCTGAGCTAGAGTACAATAGCATGATGATAACTCACTTCAGCCTCAAATTCAGATGATCCTCCCACCTCAACCTCCTGAGTAGCTAAGATTAGAGATGTGTGCCACCATACCTATCTATGATTTTTAATCTTTTGTAGAGATGGGGTTTTGCCATGTTGCTCAAGTTAGACTTAAACTGCTAGTCTCAAAAGAGCCTTCTGTCTGGGCCTCCCAAATTGCAGGTGTGAGCTACTATGCTTTGGAAATGCTTTTACTCCCCCCTTTCTACATTTTATGTTTTTCATTTTTTTATTGTTGGGGATTCATTGAGGGTACAAGAAACCAGGTTACACTGATTGCATCTGTTAGGTAAAGTCCCTATTACAATTGTGTCTTGGCTCCAAAAGGTGTGTCTTCATCTATCCTGCCCATTGATATATGAGATTATTGTTTTTTTTAATGTGGATTAATTTGAATTCTCTATAGATCCTAGTTATCAAGCTTTTGACTGATTCAAAATATGCAAATATGCTTTCCCATTGTATAGGCTGTCTATTTGCTTTGGTTGTTGTCTCCTTAGCTGTACAGAAGCTTTTCAGTTTAATCAAGTCCCATTTATTTATTTTCGTTGTTGTTGCAATTGCTATGTAAGTCATCTTCATAAAGTCTTTCCCCAGTGTTTTTCCTATGATTTCTTTGAGGATTTTTATTGTTGTATGCCTTAAATTTAAGTCTTTCAACCATCTTGAATCAATTTTTATGGTTGGAGGAAGGTGTGGGTCCAGTTTCAGTCTTCTACATGTAGATATCCAGTTCTCCCAGCATAATTGATTGAATAGGGAATCTTTCCCCCAGGGTACGTTCTTGTTTGGTTTATTAAAGATTAGGTGGTTGTAAGAGGTTAGTTTCATTTCCTGGTTTTCTATTCAATTTCATATGTCTGTTTCTCTATTTTTGTGCCAATACCATGCTGTCTTGACCAGTAAGGCCTTGTAGTACAGCCTAAAATCTGGTTTGTTCATGCCCCTGGTTTTGTTTTTATTAATAAGAACTGCTTTAGGTATATGGTTTTTTTTTCTGATTCCATACAAAACAAAGATTTTTCCAAGTCTTGACAGTATAATGTTGGTATTTTAATAGGGATGGCATTGAGTCGGTTAGTTGCTTTAGGAAGTATAGACATTTTAACAATGTTGATTGTTCCTAGCCATGAGCATGGTATGTTCTTCCATTTGTTAAAGTTCTCTGCTATTTCCTTTCTTAGGGTTTCATAATTTTCTTTATAGAGGTCCTTCACCTCTTTTGTTAGGTATATTCCTAGGTATTTCATTTTCTTTGGGGCTATGGTGAAGCAAATTGTGTCCTTAATTAGCCTCTCATTTTGGCTGTTATTGGCATATACAAAGGCTACTGATTTATGGATATTGATTTTATATTCTGAGACATTACTGTATTTTTTTGATGACTTCCAAGAGTCTTGTGGTTCTCTAAGTATAAGATCATATCATCAGAAAAGAGGGAGAGTTTGACCTTTTCTGCTCCCATTTGGATGCCCTTTATTTCCTTCTCTTGCCTAAATGTTTTGGATAGAACTTCCAGCACTATGTTGCAGAGAGGTGGCAATAGAAGACAGCGTTGGCTGGTTCCAATTCTAAGAGGAAAAGCTTTCAGTTTTATTCCACTCAGTAAAATATTAGCTGTGGGTTTGTCATAGATGGCTTTAATCAGTTTAAGAAATGTGCCACCTATGTCTATATGCTTTAGTGTTCTAATTAGAAAAGAATGCTAGATTTTATCAAATGCTTTTTCTGCATCTATTGAGAGGATAATATGGTCTTTGTTTTTGCTTCTGTTTACATGGTGTCTTACATGTGCATATGTTAAACCAGCCTTGCATCCCTGGGATGAAACCTACTTGTTCAGGGTGTTTGACTTTTAATGAGAAGCTGTAATCTGTTGGGTAGGGTTTTGCTGAGAATTTTTGCATCTATATTCATTAGTGAAATTGGTCTGAAGTTCTTTTAGGTTGGGTCCCTTATATCTTTGTTTAATTTCTGTTTAGAGAATCTATCCAGCTCTGTAAGAGGAGTGTTAAAGTCCCCTGTTATTATGGTGTTATAGGGTATCATATTGCTCAGACTAATTAAAGTCTGTTTCAAGAATCTGGGAGCATTGAATTGTGCATAAATAGTTAGGGTTGAAATGTGTTGTATTTTTCCCCTGACAAATATGAAGTGACCATTTTATTTTTTTACTTTAGTTGCTTTAAATCCTTATGTATCTGAAAATAAGAATGCAACCCCTCTTTTCTTCTGAATTTGTTTGCCTGAAAAATTGTCTTCCAGCCCTTAACTCTGAATTTTAATTTGTCTTTTGAGGCTGGGTGTGTTTCCTGCAGACAGAAAATGGATGGGTTGTGTTTTTTAATCCAATCAGAAAATCTGTGCCTCTGAAGTGGGGAATTCGATCCATTAACCTTTATTTAGGTAATTGATAAGTGTGGTAGCATTCTATTCATCTTATTTTAGAAAGTCCGTTGCTTAGTTTTGTCTTTTGCTTCATTGTGGAAGCTAGGTTCTGTCCTCTAATTTCTGGGTACTTACTTTGCTGGCGGTCCATTGTGATGGTCAGTGTGTAGAATATGTTAAAGCATTTCCTGTAGAGTTGGTCTTGTTGTGGCAAATTTCCTCAATGTTTGCATATCCATAAAACATTTGATTTCTCCATCAATTTTGAAGTTTATCCTAGTGGAATATAGAATTCTGGGCTGGAAATTGTTCTGTTTAAGTAGATTAAAGGTAGATGTCCATTGTCTTCTGGATTGAAAAGTTGTAGTAGAGAAGTCTGCTATCACCTGATGAATTTGTCCCTGCAGATCAATTGGTGCTTACTCCTAGCAACTTGCAGAATCTTTTCTTTTTTTCTTGACTTTAGACAGGTTCATCACAATGTGTCTTGGAGAAGCACTATTAAAGTTGAGGCGATCTGGGGTCTGATAGCTCTCTGAAAGGAGTGTGTCAGAATCTTTGGTGATATTTGGGAAGTTTTCATTTATAATATTCTCTAATATGGCTTCCATTCCTGTGGGGCATTCCTCTTCCCCTCCTGGAATACCTATAACTGGTATGTTTAAATGCTTCATAAAGTCCCATAATTCTGTTAGTGAACCTTCTGCTTTCTCTGTCTTGTTTTCTGCCTCTTCGATCTGAGTTATCTGAAGAGCTTTGTCCTCTACTGCTGAGATTTTCTTTCTTCTGCATGGTCTAGTCTGTTGCATATGCTTTCTATTGCATCTTTAAGTTCCCTAATTGACTGCTTCAATTCCTTTAGCTTTGCTAAATCCTTTCTATATTCTTCATATCCTTCATCTCTGATTTGATTCTGATTTTGGATTTCCTTTTGGTTATTTTCCACTTTCTCAGTGATCTCCTTCTGTATTTATCTTCTGTATTTTAAATTCTCCTTCTGTCATTTCTAATATTTCTTTATAGATGGAATCTCCTGAACAAGCTACCTCATGGTCCCAGGGGGTGGGGGGTTGCTCTGGACTGGTTTTTCACGTTGCCAGGATTTTTCTGCTGATTATTCCTCATCAGTGTTTTCTTTTATCTGTTTCTTTGCCCTAATTTTCTTTTCACTTCCTCTTGCTCTTTAAGTTACCCTGACTCTGGCCTAAGGTTTTGATGAGTCCTTTTAGTACAGGACCAAAAGGATGAGAAGATTGAATAGCAAGGAAGGAAAAATGATTTAAACAAAGAAAAAAGAGAAAGCTGAGGGGGTGAGTCACAGGGAATATTGAAAAAAAAAGAAGTGAGGCACAGAAAGAGGGAGACAGGAGTAATAAAGGTGTACAGTAGGATACTTTGACCCACACCTTAAAAATCCCCAACCTCTGGAGGTGCTGTGTTGGGTGGTTCCCTTGAGGTCAGCAGCTCATTGCCAGCCTGTTCAGACACAGTACCCTACCTCCACGAAATGGAGAGGAAAGACAAAAATACTATAAATCAAACCAAAACAAACAAACAGAAAAACCTTAAAAAATTGGGGGAAAAATAAGAAAATAATATGGCTATATCAAACAGTTTGTTGAAAATGTTTCAGATTATATATGAAACCAGCACATTGTACCTCTTGATTGCACTAATGTACTCAGCTATAATTCAACAGCAACAACAAAAAATTGGGGGGAAAAGCTAACTAATAGGTACAGAAACATTAGCAAAAATGAAGTTCTTATTATTGAAGAAGACAACAATGTATATAAACAATTATATTTAAACTAGAAAAATGAAGAAAGAAAAGAAAAGAACAATCTAGAAGGAAAGTATTGAAAAAACAAACAAACAAAAAACCCAAAACCAAAACCAAAAATAAAGCAGTATCTATATCTTGCTAAATATTGTCTGGGTAACAGGTGATCTTCTGGGGTATGAGATGCTAATCACAATGCTGATACAGCTTTATGAGATGGAGATTGAAGGCTTGTGCTGATTTCTCAAACCCAGGCAGTTTGAGCACCTAAATCTCTCCTCAGCCTGCTTAAAAGGCACTTTAAATTATTAACCTTGGCTAAACAGAAGTTTTCTCCGGAAAGCACTTCTTGCTGGGATCTCTTCTGAAGTGGCTGCCAGCTTATCCAGTGTGCTCAAACCAGTCTCACTCTATGTCCTTGGAGGCCGAGGTTGCAAGGCAACCCTGCTACGGCCAAACACTAAAATCTCTGCTTTTCCCTAGCATCTCAGTCCTGGCCTTTGGCACTGCTAAGTCACTAGATCACTTGCCCAAGGTCTCCTGGCCCAAGCCTGGCTCTGTGACCTTCAGGCTCTGGCGGAGCCTTCAGGGTCAGTTCTCCCACAACAGGTGTGCCCAGCCCACAACTACCAATTTTAGCTTGGTTCTGGCTCAGTGGCTTAGTTTGGGGCCCTAGACAATGCTTAAAGAAATTCGCACTCTCATCCAAGTTCTCTCTCCCAAGGTAGTTCAACTGAGTGCCCAAGTCCAAAAAAAAAAGAACAGCCTACAAAGAAGGCCTTCCTTGTTTGCAGTCTCACTGCTGTTAGTTACAGTATGGCAGCCATGGCCTCATACCAAATGCACACAACCACTTGCCAGCAGTTTTTCACAGTTTTTGTCCTCCTCCTGGGGTCCAGAAGTCTCTTAGTGTCTCCCTGTGTCCCCAAAGGGATGTTTCTGGGCAGAGCCCACAAGCCAGAGATGCCTGGAGTCTTCTCCCCCCAATCTCACCACGCCCGGTTGCAAAGAAGCTGTTACTTGGCTCCCTCCCTCCTATGTTTTTTTTTTAACTTGAAAATATTAATTAAGGAGGTACAAGTGTTTTCGTTACATAGATACCTTGTATCATGCTTAAGTCATGGCTTTTGGTGTGCTCATCATCAGAATGGTGTTCACTGTACTCAACAGGTAAGCTTTTTTTTTGTTTGTTTGTTGCTGTTTTTGGCCGTGGCTGGGTTTAAAGCCGCCACCTCTGGCATATGGGGTCAGTGTCTTACTCCTTTGATCCTCAGGCACCGCCCAACAGGTAAGTTTTTATCCCTGTCCGCTCTATCCTCCACCTTCTTGGTTTCTCATGTCCTTTTATATTACTTTGTGCCTGTTTTTACCCACCACCTGTTAGCTCCCACTTATTAGTAAGTACATATGGTATTTGGTTTTCTGTTCTTGAGATACTTCATTAAAGAAAGTGGGCTCAAATTCACTCCATGTTGCTGCAAATGGCATCATTTTATACCTTTTTATGGTTGAGTAGTACTATATGATATGTGTGGTTTTGTCATTGTATTCTTCATATCTAGGATTTCTGTTTTATTATTGTTTTCTTCCTTCCTTCCTTCCTTCCTTCCTTCCTTCCTTCCTTCCTTCCTTCCTTCCTTCCTTCCTTTCTTTCTTTCTTTCTTTCTTTCTTTCTTTCTTTCTTTCAGGCAGAGTCTCACTTGGTCACCTTTGGTAGAGTGCTGTGGCATCTTAGCTCACAGCAACCTCAAACTCTTGGGCTCAAGCAATTCTCTTGCCTAGCCTCCCAAGTAGCTGGGACTACAGGCAGCTGCCACAATTCCCAGCTCTTTTTAAGAGATAGGGCCTCACTCTTGCTCAGGCTGTTCTTGAATCTGTGAATTCAGACAATTTACCTGCCTTGGCTTCCCAAGTGCTGGGATTACAGGTGTGAGCCACTGTGCCTAGCCTGTTTCTATTTCTTTCTCAAGCCTCTTATTTTATTAATGGATCATTTTCTAAAATTAATTTAATTTTTATCCATATATTCTTGTGGTTCACTAAACTACAAGAATTCTTAAGAATATTATTCTGAGTGCTTTTTCTGTTATTTCACAGATATCTCTTTGTTTAGGGTGCTTTGTTGGATTTATGCTAGTTTCTTACGGAAGTTTTATGATTTCCTGAGTTTTATAATTTTTGTGTCCTGACACTGATGTCTGCATGTTTGAAGAGACAGCTACCTTTTCCAGATTTTATAGGTGTTCTTCAGTAGGAATCAACCTTTATTATTTATTCTAGCATGTAATTCTGGATAGACAGTTCATAAAGTCTCCAGATAGTCAAAGCTTGCTTTTGTGTTCTCTAAATGGCTGGGGATGCTGTTTTTGCTCTGAATTCAGATAGGGCATCTGGGTGGGCTATCCAGCAAGACCACTGTATAAACTCTTCAATCATGCTGAGTGTCTGGATAGTTATTGCAATTACTTGTGATTGAGCTGTGCCATACAGTATGTTCCCTGACCAGAAAGTACTGCTATTTGCATTCAACGTTGGGACCCAGTTGCAGGAGAGGCCCCCAAGGTTAGATAGCATCACTGCTTATAATTGATAGGAGTAACTGCTATGCTCAATCGCAGTGTATAGTTGACATTTGCCTGCCTACCTTAATGGGTCCTTTGGATGGGCTTTGAGGCTTAGTTAAATGCTAATTGAACTAATGTATGTGGCAAGTATAGAACTATTCTGTATCAAAATTCATTATGCCATCTTCTCTCTGCCTGGATAGAGTCCAAGGGTAGGCTTTGAGGCTAACCAAAATACTAATTAAACTCCTTAGATAAGGCAGGTCTATACCCTGCACTGTGTTGACGTTCACTGCAGTAGTAGTTATCTCCCTGTTTGGATGGGAACTACACGATAGAGTTTGGAATTGGTCCTGGATGTGGACTGTCTTGTTATTCAAGCCAGGTAGAACTTGACCCTTCTGAAAGGAACCAGCTCAGCTTTTTGAATGAACTATGCTGTTAACTAGTATTTTTGATTAAGTACTACTGCTGGAAGGTTACAAAGTTACCACCAAAATATGTGTACTGGTTGCTACAGGCTCTACCACCTTACTTTGTTTTTTGTTGACGCTCTAGCTATATCATTTTTCCTTATGTTCTCTATGAGGCGAGACTTTAGTGGACTTCTTGAGAAGCATCTTGGATGCTACAAAAGCTAGATGTCTGCCCATGGTTCTCTTTTCTTTCTGTAGGAATTGTGGGCCCTAGGGAGTCCTTCCTGTGTGGAGCTGTGCTGACTTGGGAAAAGGAGGAGGGCAATACAATAAAAGTGAGCCTGTTTCTCTTATCACTTTAATGCATTTTTTATTTGGTTCTGTGGACCCACACAAGTGACCACACAAGTGACTTAAGTTTATTTCCAAGTTTTGAGGTTTTCACCCAGGTATTCTTGTCTGTGGATTATTGCTAATGGAATTATTATAGGGGGTAGTAAGGTCTGTCATATTGATTGCTGATTTTACCCTAATATATGCTTCTTGCTTTTCATGCTTCTTTCACTCAGTGGGGAGGACAATTCTGCATCTAGAAAAATATATTTAAGGTAAACTGCTGTGTCTTTGAAATTCAGAAGCAAATGATATAAGATGAAAGATTACAGTAATAAGTTCGATCACTTTCAAATTTTGACTGTGATTGCATCACATGAGGTTTGCCAGTTGTCTCGTGTGACAGTGATGCCATAGTTCACTGTACCCTTAAAAGACAATTTTATTTATTTATTTATTTATTGAATCATAGCTGTGTACATTAGTTCAATCATGGGGTACAGTGTGGGGGCTTCACATGCAATCTGAGATATTTTTATCAACCTGATTGACATACCATTCATGATATTTTCTTGTTTACTATATGAAAACATTTTTGATCC
>CAUYON010033225.1:0-11650 GCA_963573935.1 Arctocebus calabarensis | reverse complement strand
TATTTTGTTTTAGAAGATTAAAATCAATGACCAACCTCTTCTAGCTTGGAAGTTTTGATCAGAGAGATCTGCAGTTAATCTAATATTCTTCCCCTTGTAGGTTATGATTTTCTTACATCTGACTACTTTCAGAATTTTCTCCTTCATATTAACTTTAGTGAAGTTAATTATGATGTGCCTGGGGGAAGTCTTATTCGAGTTGAGTCTTGCTGGGGTTCTGAAACTGTCTGCTATCTGAATTTCAGAATCTCTTGGCATGTCTGGAAAGTTCTCTTTCATAATCTCATGCAGAATCGACTCTGTGCCTTGTGAGGCCACTTTGTCGTTTTCAGGTATCCCTATAAGTTGAATATTGGGTTTCTTCAAATTACCCCAGAGCTCTCTGAGAGAATGATTTGGTTTTGCCCTCCATTTCTCTTCCTCTTTGGGATATTTGGGAGCATTCAAAAGCTTTGTTTTCAATATCAGAAATCCTTTCTTTGGCTTACTCCATTCTGTTGCTGAGGGATTCTAGTATATTTCTCAGATCTTTGAGAGCTGCAACTTCTTGTCTCAATGTGTCAAAATCTTTGGTCATTTTGTCTTTGAATTCCTTGACTTCTTGAGACCATTTTTGAAATGCTCCCTGAATTTCTAAATCCAACTTTTCCTCTATTTTATTGATCTTATTTGCAATCCAAATTCTGAATTTGGTTTCTGACATCTCAGCCATCTGTTTATGCATAAGATCTTCAGTTGTGTCTGCCAAATTGTTCCTTGGGGGAATTGATATGTTCTGGTTGTTTATGTTGCCAGAGCTTTTTTGCTGATTCCACCCCATGATTATTTTGCACCATTTGGCAAGATGAATAGATAAGGATAAGTTGGATTGGGGGTTCTAGGAGTAGTGTTTGGCCAGCCCTTTGTGTGAAAGCTGGGACTCACATCTGTACCTGTTCCCCTAGAGTTTTGCCAGGACATGTACAGTGCCTGGGAAACTGGGGACCTTCTTCGTGTGTTGAGATTAAGTTGCTCTGTTTTGTTTTCAGCTGGTCTCTGCCTTATCCTAGAGAATCAGTTACTCTGGGTTGAAGTCTGAGCTGTGGATAAATACCAGCAGTTAAGTTACCCTGCCCCCCACAGGCAACAATTGGAAAAGGAAAATCAAATCTTCCCACTATCACACACCCAGGGTACCACTTTGGATAGTCCTCGGGTTATTGGCCCAGTTGAAGAGGTCCTAGTCAATTGTCCCAGTCATCACCGGTCTCAGGTGGGAGAGTTCAAAAGGTCTTTGGCAACTTGCTAGCAGGGGTTTTCTGGCAACTCTAGTATAACTCGTTCTGGTGCTGTGATCTAGTTCCCTACAATGAGCAGATGCTCCAGGGGTTTGCGCCTGCCTGAGTCAGAGGGAGATTTGGGTCTCCTCAGCCACGCTGCCAGTCTCTGCCACTCTCTGTCACTATTTGGCAGTAGGAGGTGAGGCCTGACAACCTCGCGTGCTTCATAGGGGCTGGAGCGATTCACTTAGTTCTAGCCTTGTCCCTAATTGATATTGTTGACGGAACAGAACCACTTCGCTGAATTTGTTTCTGTCCTGGCTATTTTCCCCCTTTGTCTCAGCTTTGATCCCCTGAGGGCCGGGTGTGTCTGAAGCTCAGTAAAGCAGTGCTCTGGGTCAGCCCTGCCTTGGGTGTCTGCTGTCTCTGCGCAGGCGTATTCTAATCCCCACACTCCACCCAGGCCTGTTCTGCCTCAGGCATACCGTTTATTCTGGGAGCCTGTGCCCTGTCCCAGATCTGTTCTGCTAGCCACCACCACCAGAGAAGCTGTCTGGCCTCCCCAGGTTGCCCAGAGAGACTGGGAGTGTTTCTTCAAACTATCCCTGGGGGTGTGAGCCCCACCGTCACCATTCCTGCCACTGCCAGTGCCTCGGGGTATCACCTCTCCCTCAGCTGATTATCTTCTCCTTACTCCCGAGCCATAAAGTCAACACAGATTAGCAACAGTCCATGCCCTGTCTACACCCATTGAGAAAAGGCCCAAGAATCTGGACTCTATGGGGGGGGTGAGAATGGAGGGGGAGTGCCAGGAGTTCAAAATTGGAGGTAAAGAGTATATATAGTTTTGTACGGTTTTATGCCTGGTGGGAGAGTGCCATGGCACCCTAGTAGGGGAAGAAGTTCCAGTTTTTAGAAGGTCTCTCCTGTGGGGTAAAGTGGGAGGACATTTGAAGTCTTCTCGCTTGTTTGTATAGAGGTATGGAGCATACTGGGATTCATTCTCATGGGGGAGGGGACTCCTGTCTGCTTGGCGATGGATTCTGTACATTTTGTTTGTATCCTTGGTATCGCAAGTCACCTCAGTAGGGTTGATGTGCATTCTTCGACCTTCTCTTTTGGTTCAGATGTGAACCATTGGCTTTCTTGCTAAATTTCTTTTCTTTAACTCTTTCTGGATGGGAGCCTCTGTGGAAAGCTGGCTATAGACCACCATCTTGGCTCTATCCCCCCGATCCCCCACCCCCCCATTAATATATTTTTATAACTACTTTTTCTTCCTATGTCTTGGCTGAATTTTTGTTTTTGTTTTTTTGAGACAGGGTCTCACTCTGTCACCTTAGGTAGAGTGCAGTAGGGTCATCATAGCTCACAGAAACCTTTAATTCCTGTCCTCAAACAATCCTTCTGCCTCAGTGTCCCAAGAAGTTGGGACTATAGACATGGGCCACCCCTCCCAGGTAAGTTTTGAATTTTGTTGTTTTTGTTGTTGCAGTTTTGGCCAAGGCTGAGTTCGAATCCTTCACCGGCACCCTACTCACTGAGCCACAGCTGCCACCCCCAGCTAAGTTTTTTGTTTTTGTGCTTTTTTCAGAGATGAAATCTTGCTTTGTCGACCAGGCTGGTCTCATGAACTCCTGAGCTAAAGCAATCCTCCTGCCTCGGTGTTCCAAAGTGCTAGGATTACAGGAGTGATCCATGGCACCTGGACTGCTTCTGGTGATTTAAGAAAAATCTTCATTGGGATATAAATCACTAATCATAAAATTCATCTGGTTAAAGTGAACAAGTCAATGATTTTTAGTGTATTGACAGAATTGTCTTTGCATATTTTTGCTAGTACACTTTTATTTTTATTTTATTTTATTTTTTGAGACAAAGCCTCAAGCTGTCGCCCTGGGTAGAGTGTCATGGCATCACAGCTCACAGCAATCTCCAATTTCCGGGCTTAAGTGAGTCTCCTGCCTCCACCTCCCAAGTAGCTGGGACTACAGGCCTGCCACAACACCTGGCCATTTTTTTTTTTTTTTTTTTTTTTTTTGGCTGCAGCTGTCATTGTTGTTCGGCAGGCCCGGGATGGATTGGAACCTGCCAGCTCAGGTGTACGTGGCCAGTGCCTTAGCCCATTGAGCCACAGGCACTAAGCCTACACTTTTATTTTTAAACTGTGTAGGCCTGAGAACTTCCATATTACCATTGTCTTAGTGAATTTCACTACTACTTATAATTTGGGGCAGACATAGGTAACATAACAATTTTTAAAAACTGCTAACTTGGGGCATTTCCTGATTACTTTATGGCTTTTTATTAACTTTGTTATCAGTGCCATTTTAATGAGGAATCAATATTCTGTCCACACACCCACACATTATATGAGGCCCGGTGCTCCTCGACTCTTCCCCTACACCTCACTCCTCACACACATCCAGCTTAGATTGTTTTCCTTAAATGTTGTGTTGTTTCTCAAATGAGACAGAGCTGTACTCTGATGGTTCTGAGTTTCACATGGCTGAAACTTACTGGAAGTCACTGTAGCAACTTTGTAAGGAGAGAAGGGCTGGTTTTCTAGCTAGCAGATTGTCTTTTCATATTTATAAAAGAACACTATTGTTTAGCTGAGTAATAAAAAATATGTAAGGAAGTGAAAGTGATGTCACTTATCCTACAAAATCCTATTGTAAATAAGCTCAAACTTATTTTCTCAAAAATGTTCTAGCTTGAGCTTCATCAAGCCCATGCTGGCAGGTAGCATGAGACTTGCATATCCCTCATCTGCACTCTCTGTCCAGGTACCTGAATCTTTCTTCATTTCTTTGAACCTTGGAGAAAAACTGCAGGGGTCAGATGGAAGAGAGATTTAGGATTTGGCAGGATTGGCATTGATTGGAAACACGAAGTTAGGGAAAGGAATTGCTAAGAATGAGTTCAAGGATTCTGGTTTATGCAGCTGGGTAGATGGTATTTCTGATTTATTTAAGGAGGGGATTTATTCAAGGAAGAGGAAATGTTTTGTGGTTAGAAGATGATGAATTTTCTTTTGAATATATTAGATTGAGATTATGGGATTACTCAATGAAGAAGTTCATAAGTGATTAGACAGAGGTCTGAAGCTCAGGAATGAACATGGAAACAGTTCCTGAGAGCCCACTAGACAAGGCTGGCCATACAGAGATGGCCCCGTCTTCAGGGAGTGCCCAGTTTTCTAGGGGAGAAAGATGCCAAGTGAAAAGGAATGCACTCAGTGACACCATCACCTGGGAGCCACCGAAACCCCATTAATCACTGAAGTAGATGGGATCTCCCAAAGAAGTGTGTAGAGAAAGAAAATTCCAGGACTCAGGACTGTTGCCATGTGTGAACACAAGGAGAACAGCATCCAAGGCACTCAATTTCAGTCACCAGAGAGGGAGGAGAAAATGGAAAGAGTGTGGAAACATGGAAGCCCAGGGAAGAAGAACAGAGTCAGGCCTGTGCAACAGAAAGGGTAAGTGAGATAAGCATGAGATGTCCTTCATATGTTGAAATATGCAGGTGGTGGTGAACTTTGGTGAGGACTACTTGGTGGCATGTGGAGGTGGAGGCCACTTATGCAGGTGGATGAGTGAAGGAGGAGGAATAAGTTAGAAGAGCAGTAGATGACTTTCTTTGGAACCTGGCCCTTGAAAGGAGAGTGCAAGACTGACACAGGCCACTGCTGCCATGGCTTGTTGGGCCCTGGGAGTGGCAGGTCTCGGGCAGGCTTATCTAGATTCCAGACTCAGACAGCTGAGCTACCTTGCTCAGGAACAATTACCCTTAGGTGCCTGAGGGCTATTCACTCTAGCCAGAGAGAGAGAAAGAGTCTTTGAGAAAAAGAAGCAGTCTCAATAGAAGAATGAGTCTTAGCAGCCTTTCACAGAGAGACACCATGCAGTGTTCTGCACGCAGGAGAAGCGAATGAGTCGGAGTGAGCAGGTCCCTGATAGAATAGCATACTCTCCCGACTGCCTACTTCTGCTGCTACTTACAGAGGTGATCTCATGGCTCAGAGGTCCTCAAACTTTTTAAACAGGGAGCCAGTTCACTGTCCCTCAGACCATTTGAGGGCTGGACTATAGTTTAAAAAAAAAAAACTATGAACAAATTCCTATGGACACTACACATATCTTATTTCAAAGTAAAAAAAACAAAAAAAAAACAGTGGTGGCACCTGTGGCTTAAAGGTGTAGGCTCCAGCCCCATATACTGGAGGTGGTGGGTTCAAACCCAGCCCCGGCCAAAAACCGCAAAAAAAAAAACGGGGGGGGCAGTGGGGAATAAATACAATATATAAAATGAAAAAAGACACTATCTGCAAAAAAAAAAAACCAACCTCTTAACTTCAGGGAAAAAGCCCCCCCTCCAATAACCACCAAAAATGGCCCTACTAATTACAAAAACAAAAACAAAAAAATAGACCTCCTAACTTTAAAAATAAATAAATAAAAAAAATCCTAACTTGTTCTTACCTTGGTCCTCAGGCAGCAGCAGGCTCTGCACAGGCAAGCTTGTGACTCATCCGATCATGAGTCTCAGTCTCACCCGAGACTGAGAGGAGGAGTCGAGAGACAGAGAGAAGGAGGGGAGTAGGAGAGTACGCGCACATTCCATGCATGTATACTGCAGCCCAGGACGAGTCAGCTACTAAGCAGGATGGCAAAAATACCTGGCAGGGAGAGACAGAGAGAAGGAGGGGAGTCGGGGAGTGCAGCACACATTCAACACATGTGCGCTGCGGCCTAGGACGAGTGGGCTGCTAAGCAGGACAGGCACTGGTGGCAAAAACACCGGTGGTCTTGATAAATGTCCTTGGCGGGCTTCATGTGGCCTATGGGCCATAGTTTGAGGACCCCTGTCATGGCTACTTGTACCACAGAGACTGCCAATTGCTGATACTCTCATCTCATGAGCTGTCCTGGTAGGTGAGCCAAATCCCTCCCCCATGCCCTTATCACCAAGGTGTTCCATTATCGAGCTATAGGTGTTTCTTTTAACTCTTACTTCTCCTAGCCATAGGATATACAGGCTGCTACACAAGACATACCTGGAAAGTCCTGTAAATACCCATCTGTACTGGGATTTACCTATACTAGCTGGGTGCTTAGTCAAGAAGGTAGAGCAATGGATTGGCTTGGAATTGAATTTTCTAGATGACTGCAACAGAAAGACAATGGGATGTGCATGTGAAGATTTGGGGAAGAGCAGAGAGTGTTGGGCCCTGTGCTCAGCCACAAGAGCAGGACACCAGGTGTAGGAGGGGCTGACAGGGACTTACTGGAAGTACAACAGCTGCTGGCATCAGGGTTCTTTCCGAGGACAGTTGCCTGCACAGCTGTCCACTGGATGGCGTGGTGATTTCCTAATTTTAATGATGAGTGAGTTACAGGGCAGGTCTCTGGCCATTTCGTCATGAACCCTACATTTGAGCTGTCTTGCTAGCTTAGGGGTAGTAATAACACCACTAATAACCATGTTTGCTCACCACCCAGAGGAGAATGGAAAAGCATCTCTTGCATTCTGGCTGTATGATTTCCCTGTCTGGCTTTATTTCTTTTGTTAAAATTAACCAGAATTGATTTATATTCATTATTATAAGTAGTTAAGCACAAGGCAAAAAGACTGGTTTCCAAATAGGTTTTGATGACGAATGCTTACAGAGAGTTGTATACATCTGAATACAAAGGCAGCAGAGAGAGCAGGGCACCCCAAGTCCAGGGGCTGAGTGTGGGGTCTTAGACCTGCCATTCACACAGTCTGACTTTAATCATTTTGAGTCATTGCTTCTTCAGATGCAAAGAGTGTGAAAAATAGTAACTATCTGTCCTATAGGATCATTAGGGAATTAAATGGGACATGTGACAATACAGACAGCATAGTGAACATGTGTTCACTGTTCCGCTGAGATTGGGAGCAGTCCTCAGTCTTGCCCACACGCATTCATTTGGGCCACAAGCAGCACTTGAGCACCCAAGAGCACGGACTCTGGACAGAGATGGCCTCTCCTGTACGAGAACTCAGAGTCCTCCAGGGGAGACAGAGGCCAAATGGAAAGGAATATACTCAGTGGTATCACAGGTGCTGGGAAAGCATTGGCAGAGGCGTGTAACCAGGCTGGGAGTTCCTGGGAGACTTCCTAGAGGTGGGAGCACCTGGTGTGGGTCCCAGTGGATGACAGCCCTCAGGCCAAGAAGGGGACTGGAGAGAGGCGAAGTAGCAGAGTAACCAGAATTTCAGAAGGCCAAGAGGTTGGAGGTTGTGGAGCTAGTAAGGTTCACTCCAGCTGAGCAAGGAAACATGTACAGTAAAAGTTGAACTACTGCCCACCTCCCTGACAGCCTGCCTGCACTGACCTCCTACTTCTACTGACCACCTCCCTACTTTGACCACCTTGCCACTCTGACCACCTCCCTATCCTACCTCCTCCCTAATATGACCACAACCCACTCTGACCACATCCCCATTCTGACCACCTTGCCAACTGACGGCCTCCCCACTTTGACCACCTCTGTACTCTGACCACCTCCCTGCTCTGACCAACTCTCTGACTGACCACCTCCTTGCACTGACCAACTCCCTGACTGACCACCTCCCTACTCTGACCACCTCCCCGCTCTGACCAACTCTCTACTCTGACTCTCTGCATGCTCTGGCCACGTCTCTGCTCTGACCACCTCCCTGCTCTGACCACGTCCCCACTCTGAGAAGCCCTATGATCTCACCACCTCCCAGCTCTAACCACCTCCCTGCTCTGACTACCTCCCCTCTAATGACCTCCCTACTCTGACAATCTCCCCACTTTGACCACCTCTCTGCTCTAAGTACCTCCCCGCTCTGACCACCTCTCTGCTCTGACCCCCTCCCTGTTCTGACCACCTCCCACTCTAGCCACCTCCTTGCTCCGACCTCCTCCTTTCTCTGATCACCTCGGTGCTCTGACCATCTCCCCACTTTGTCTCTCTCCCTTCTCTGACCACCTCCCTGCTCTGACCACTTCCCTACTCTGACCACCTCCCTGCGCTGGCCACCTCCTTGCTCTGAAGACTTCCCCATTCTAACCACCTCCCTGTGCTGGCCACCTCCTTGCTCTGACCACCTCCCTAAACTAACCACCTCCCTGCACCAACCTCCCTAAACTGAACACCTCCCTACTCTCACCATGTCCCTGCACTGACCACTTCTCGTCTCTGACCGCCACTTTAGATTACCCTAGTTTTCATAGACAGGACATGAACACATGAGCCCAGTGGAAGTTCTGTATGTTGACTGGTTTGTTTTGGTCCTGCAGGTGGTCAATTTGCAGAGGTTCCACTGAGATGATAGATACAAAGGAACGTCCATGTGGTTGCAATGCTTGAGAACGTTTTCACTGGTGATGGGGAGCAGCTCTGGGAGCAGGAAAAACTGAGGCACTCACTTGTCTTTCAAGTTGCCACTTATTAGCACAATGCAGCCCACATGCTCTGACCACTAGGACTGTCACACAAGGCAGTTATCTCGAAGCCTGGCTCTATTTGTTAACACCACCCATAGGAAGGGCGGTTTCTCGAGCAAGGATCAAGTTGAGCTCCTTCCTGGCGAGGCCACAGCCAGGAGCCGTTTATCCTGCTCGTCTGGTTGTCATCTTACACATTTTGGACAGAGTTCAAAGCTGCATTATATGGAGAGGATTCACCCCTGATACAAACTTGTATGGGCAAGCAGAGTACAAAAGTCTAGTGGGTTCCAGTCTTGCCTCTGTTTGGCCTCTGTCTTCTCAGTTCATTGAAAGGAGCAAAGGAATGCCTAGATCATCGCATGTGCCACTGTTTTCTCAGTCCTACCCAGTGTCTGCCACGAAATACATGAACCATGCAGGCCTACTGTTTTGAATTGCATTGTTTTTCATTCCTTCTACCACATGCACACACACGCTCACTGATTATGTATGTAATCTAGTTCTCCCATTTATTTCTTCTCAGTGAATACTAAAGATATGAGATAGAGCAGACCTGACTTCTTTAAGACATTGTGGGGATCTTTAGCCTCTGCAGTACAGGATGGGGAGCATTAGGAGGCTGTGTGGGCCCAGAGAAGGTAGGTCGGGATCACATAGCAATGTTTGTCATGGGGATGTCACTGGGAAGTTGGCATATGGGTTTAATTTATTGTTTGTCTGGGTTCTTGAGTTGCTCACAGCTAGCTCAGAGGCAAAGAGCTGTAAACAGATGACATGTGGGATTCGTATGAGGGAGATGGGAGGGGGACACAGTAGTGTGCCACCTTCACACTCCTTGCTAACCACAGTCTCTTTCCACCTCCCTCTGTGGAGGCACCACTTCTTTGAAATTGTTCTCTATCATTTCAGCAGTGGCTTTTTATGTCAAACTTCCATATTTATCTGTCCATAGACAGCAAATACGATTGCTCTATGTTTTAAAATCATGAACAAAAACTGCAAGTTTACTTTTTCCCTGCAGACTTGTGTGAGATTTGTTACTGTTGATACATGCAAGAACATGTTCTTTCTAGGGTGTCTGTTTTGTCTGCTGTATAGTATTTCGTTTCCCCATCCTTGATAGATGGATATTTTTGATCATCCAGTTTCCTTCTTTGTGAGTAGTGCTCTCCTGCCCACTTTAGTAATCTTTTTACTCCCATGCCTTAATCTGTGGATATATATAGATGAAGAATTGCTGAGTATTGGGCTCTGCTGTCTTCAAATTTACAAGATATGGCGAAATTGGCCTCTATATGGCTGTTTCCATGCACCTTCCTCCTAGCGTGCATGGGAGTTGCAGTTCCTTGCCAAAACATTGTTACTCTAGAATCACAGAATCATTACCAGTCCAATGGATGTGAGAGTGGCACCACATTGTTATTTCCATGTGACTTCCCTGACCACTGGAAATGTCGCGCATGCTTAAAGTGTAGTGGCAGTTTAGACTCACTCTTCCATAAGTTGTCTGTTATACTCCCTGGCCTATTTCCTATTGTACTTTTGGATCTTGTTTCTTATGTACTTAAAAAAGTTCTTTATGTGGTCTACTTATGTCATCTTCCAATCTGGGCTCTAAAATTGTTGTGGTTTAATTTAGACATTAGTCTAAAAGAAGTTTTAAACTTGGTGTACTTGAACTCACCAGCTCTCCTTTATGATTAGTGCATTTTATATCATGTTGATGTTCCCTCTTGGCTCAAAGGTCTAAAGGACACTTCTGTGTTTTCCTTCAGTTCTTTAACACTTCATTGCTCACAGTCAGCTCTTTTATCCAAAGAACACTGGTTGTTCACATTCAGAACTGTAATATGGGAACTATTCTTATGGGACCTGTCAGGTAGGAAACTACTTTTATATTTCTTAAGGAATTGTGTAGTATCAATAGTTTCAGTACCATTGATTAAAGAATCTGTTCTTATCCACTATTTGCACAGGTTTGTTTTGGGGCCTCTGTTTGGCTTCATTTGTGCATTTCTGTGACAACATTATACAGTTTTAATTTCTCCAGATATATAATAATTTTGATTTATCTGAAAAGACAAGTCTTATTTGCTTGTTTTTTTTTTCTTATTATTTAGGATTCATTGAGGGTAAAAAGAATAAGGTTACACTGATTGTGGTTGTTAGGTAAAGTCCTCTTGTAATTGTGTCCCACCCCCAAGAGGTGTGCTATACATGGTGACCCCCTACCTTCCTCCCTCCTCCCCCTCCCCCCTTGCTCATTTCCCTATCCCACTCCTTGTATTATCATCTACCAATTTTATATCAGAATTGAGTACACTGGATTATCACTTCTCCATTCTTGTGATGCTTTACTAAGAAGAATATGTTCCACCTCCATCCAGGTTAATATGAGTACAGCCATTTTGGAAAACAGTGCGGCAGTTCTTCAAATAAACATAACTGTTACCATATGACCAACAGTTCCACTCCTGGATCTACAACCAAGAGAAGTGAAAATATACATTTTCAAAAAGATCTGTACATGGATGTACATAGTAGCACTATTCACAACAGCTGAAGGGTGGAAAGAACCCAGATGGCCATCAATTGAATGGATAAACAAATCGTGGTATAGCCACACATGGAATATTATTTAATTTTCAAGAGGAATGAAGTTCTGATTCACACTACTACGTGGATCAATCTTGAAAACATTATGCTAAGTGAAAGATGTCAAACACAAAAGGTCACATATTATATTATTTCCTTGATATGAAATATCCAGATTAGTTAAATCCATACAGACAGAAATGAGATTAGTGGTTGCCAGCAGCTGGAGGGAGAGAGGGAAATGGAAAGTGACTGGCTTTAGGGTCTCCCTCAAGGGCGAGGAAAATATTTTTGAACTAGATATAAGTGATGGTTGTACAACATTGTGAATGTATTGAATGCC
>CAUYON010033224.1:0-12079 GCA_963573935.1 Arctocebus calabarensis | reverse complement strand
GGGATCACTCCTTAAGTGGCCTTCATTTACCCAGTGTGCCGAAACTGGGCTCACCCAATGCCCTGAGGGCTAAGGCTGCAAGGCGTCTCAGTCCCCGCCTCTCAGTCCCTGCCTTTAGGCTGCTCAGTCACTAGATTACTTGCTCCCGCCCCATGGCTGTTCTGCGACCCTGAGGGTGGACCTTCCCAGGGCAGTTCTCCTACAATGGCTCCACACAGCCCACAACCAAACACTGGTAGCTCTTTCTGGCTCGGCGGCTCAGTCTGGAGCCCCAGACAACACTCAAATACCTCCACACTCTTGCCCTAGTTCTCTCAAGGCAGTTCAACCGAGTGCCAGGTCCAAAAGAAACCCAAACAGCTCACAGGTAAGGCCTTTCTAGTTTGCAATCTCACTGGTGCTGTAGTCACAGCTGCCGGCAGGATTAGACCGAATGAACACACGCAACCACTTGCCAGATCTCCACTGCTTTTGCCTTCCTCAGGGGGTCCAGAAGTCTCACACTGTCTCGCTGTGTCCCCAAAGGGATGTTTCTGGGCAGATCTCGTCAGCCAGAGATGCCTGAAGTCTTCTCTCCCCAGTCTCACCGACCCCAGTTGCAAGGAAGCTGTTACTCGGCCACCATCTTGGCTCCTCTCCCCCATAATATATTTTAAATCAACATTAAAGAATATAATTTGCACAAAAATACAAATTTGAAGTGTTCAAATTCAGTGGATTATTAAAGCTGTACAGATTCATATGAAACTAATAAGTATTCAGAACAAATCCATCATGACAAAAAATTCCCTTATGCTCCTGTGCAATAAATATATCCTCCCTACTCTTTTGTAACTTTTCTTCACTTAGAATAAAATTTTTAAGGATCATCACTGTTGTGGCATGTACCACTAGTTTATACTTTTTAAATTGCTGAGTATAATTCTGTTGTATGGATATATCACATTTGTTTTCCATTCTCCTGCTAATGAATATCTGGGTTATTTCCAGATTTTAGCTATTACAGATAAAGCTACTATGAACATTAATGTACAACTTGATTTATGAGGATGTGCTTTTTATTTCTCTTGAGTTCTAATTACTTCACATCCTCACAAACATTATATTTTCAGTCTTTTTAATTTTATCTATTTTAATGAGTATGACAAGATACCTCATTATGGTTTTCATTTTCACTTCTAAGATTATTAATGATGCTGAACACCTTATTATGGGCTTATTGCCAATGTAAATATCTTCATTTGTAAAATAATCATTCATGTCTTTTGCATATTTTGAAGTTTTTTTGTCTAATTATTAAGAGTTGTATCTTAAATGTTTTCTTCAATTGGAGGCTTGTATTTTCATTTCTCCTTTTTCTTTTTGATGGTATCACTGGAAGAGGAGGTTTTAGTTTTAATTAAGCCCAATTTGTCAGACCTCTTTTTTTTTTAAGATTCATGCTTTTTATGTCCTACCTAAGAATATTTTCCTAATCAAAGTTTGCAGATGTTTTCTCCAAAGCTTTCTTTCAGGGTTTTTGCAATTCTAGATTTCACTTTTAGAAATATGATCTTACCAAATTAATTTTATGTGTGTCATGAGGTAAGAGTAAATTTTAATTATTTCCATATGTAAACCCAGTTTTTCTGGTGTTATACATTGCATCGTGTATATGCCTTTGTCAAAATCAAATAATTATATGTGGGTTTGGCTATTTATGGAAGGTATTTTATTCTATTGAACTATATATCTGCTCTTATCCACAGTAAGATACTATTGGTTTTGTTGGTTTTATAGTTAATGATTGAGGAATTTTATCCATGAAAGGGGACTGAATCAGGTTGTATAAATCCTTCAAGTTTTTGCCTTATTTTAAATATTATTTTGAATTTCCAGTTAAATATTGGGATCAGCATGCTAATTTATATTTTAAAAGCCTTTGAAATTTTGATTGGGATTGTGCTCATTTGGGGAAAAATATGTATTTTAAGCACTCCAGTTTACAAGCAAGGTATAGCTAGAATTTTTAGCAATTTTCCATTTAGCTAGAATTTTTGGTAATTTTCAGTCTGAAGGGTATCCACTTTGACTATTTATCATTTCTGTGTGCTGGAAACCTCTAGGATTCTCTCTTCTAACTATTTTGAAATACACAATACATTGTTGTTAATTATAGTCACCCAACTCTGCTACTGAACATTAGAACCTATTTATTCCCTGTAACTGTATGCTTATACCTGTTAACCAACCAAGCTTCCTTCCCCACCCCCAGCACACTCCTCCTGGCTGCTGGTATCTCTCATTCTACTCTTTATCTCCATGGCATCAATTTACTTCACCTCTCACATCTGAGAGGAAATATTATGCAATATTTGTCTTCTGTGTTTGGCTTGTTGCACTCACCATAATGATTCTAGTTCCATCCTTATTGCTGCAAAATACATCATTTTATTCTTATTTATGGACATTGAGTAATCCATTTGGTATGCATAACACTTATTCTTTGTCAATTTGTTCAATAATGGACACTCAGCTTGATTCCATATTTTTGCTATAGTGATAGTGCTGCAATAAACATGAGAATGTAGGTATCCCTTTAATATAATGATTTCTTTTCCTTTGGATAAATACTCAGTGGTGGGATTGATGAATCACATGGTCTTTTATTTTAGTTTTTAGAGAAATATCCATACTGTTTTCTATGTGGCTATGCTAATATACATTCTCCCTAGCCATACATAAGGGTTCCCTTGTTTCTGCCTCCTCGTTAACATTTGTTATTTCTTGTCCTTTTAATAATAGAAATTCTAGGCCAGGTACAGAGGCTTATACCTGAAATCCCAGCTACTAAGGAGGTAGAGTGGGAGAATTCCTTGAGCCCAGGAGTTAGAGGCTGAAGTGAGCTCTGATCACACCACTGCACTCAAGCCTGGATGACAGAGGGAGACCCATCTCTAAAAACAGTAATGATAGCCATTCTAACGGGGGTGAAATAATATCTCATAGTGGCTTTTTCACATTTCCTTGATGCTTGATGATGTTGAGGATTTTGGGGGGGGGATGCTTTTTGGCCATTTACATGTTTTCTTTTGAGAAATATCTATTCATGTCCTTTGCTTAGCTTTTAATGGAATTGTATTTTTATTGTGAAGCTTTTTGAGTTTTATGAGTTCTTCATGTATCTTTCCACCTCAGCCTTCCAAGTAGCTAGAACTACAGGTGTACACCCCCATATCCAGCTAATTTTCATACTTTTATTTTTAGAGATGGGGTCTTGCTATGTTGTTTAGGCTGGTTTTGAGTTCCTGCCCTCAAACAATCCTCACATCTCAGCTCTACAAGTGCTGCAATTACTGTTGTAAGTCACTGTGGCTGCCAACTTTTTCTTTTATTATTGCATTGGCTAGGAATTTCAACAGGATGTTGAATAGAATTTATGAGAGTGAACAGACTTGTTCCTATTATCAAAGACAAAGCATTCAATATCTTGCCATCAAGTATGCTGCTGATAATTTTTTTCATAGATTCTCATAATCAGGTTGAGGAAGTTCTCTTTTTAGTTTTCTGAAACTTATTTTAAGTCATGAATGATTGTGAAATTTTGACAAATACCTTTTTCTGTTCTCATTGTTATGTTTATGTAAATTTTCTCTGATATTCTATTAATATTGTGAATTTTATTGATTCCTTTCTGAATGTCATATCAAGCCTGCATCCGTGGTATAAACATACTGGGTCCCAATTTATTATTCTTTTTATATAAAGCTGGATGCAATTTGCTAATATTTTTTGAGAATTTTTATATCTATGTTTATGAGAGATATTGTTTTATTACTTTATTTTCTTCGAATGTCTTCAATAGGTTTTAGTATCAAGGTAATGTTGGCTCCATTAAATGGATTGAGAAGTATTTTCTCCACTTTTGTTTTATAAAATAGATTTATCAGGAATAATATTGTTTTTTCCTTATATGTTATATAAAATTCATTAGTAACAATCCCTAAGTCTGAAGTCCTCATTCTGCCAAGTTTTTTTATTGTAAATTAATTCTTTAATAGATACAGAGTCATTCAAATTTTCGACGTGTCCTTCATTGAATTTTGGAAAGATTTTTTGGTATGATTTTCATCTGTTTTACCTAAACTATTGAATCTCCTAAAATAGAATAGTCAATATTCTTGTATTATCTTTTTAATATCTGTAGACTCTATAGCTTGTGATCTCTTTTTTATTAGCCTTCCTAAAATTTTATTATTTTATTAATCTTTTCAAATAACTAAATTTTTAAATAAATTTTCTTTAATGTTTATTTTCTATCACATAAAGTTATATGTCAATTATTATGACTGTGGCTTTAATTTTATCTTCTTTTTCTAGCTTCTTAAGATAAAAATAGATCCTTGATTTTAACTTTTTAAATTTGTTTTAATA
This sequence comes from Arctocebus calabarensis, assembly GCA_963573935.1. Classification (NCBI taxonomy): domain Eukaryota; kingdom Metazoa; phylum Chordata; class Mammalia; order Primates; family Lorisidae; genus Arctocebus; species Arctocebus calabarensis. The sequence goes on along the minus strand of CAUYON010033224.1, from coordinate 7,666 downwards.
CCGTATAGGTATTGCTTTTTTTTTTTTTTTAATTGCTGGGGAATCATTGAGAGTACACAGAGCCAGGTTACACTGATTGCTTTTGCCCAGCAAGGACCCGCCTATATTTGTGTCCCACCCCCAAAGGTGTACCACACTCCCCGACCCCCATCCCCCACCCCTCACTGTGTACTAGGACCTTAATTGTCTTCATATTAGAATTGGGTACATAGGATTCTTATTTCTCCATTTTTGTGATGCTTTACTAAGAATAATGTGTTCCACTCCACTAAGAATAATACAAAGGATGTGAAGTCTCCATCTCTTTTAGTGGCTGAATAGTATTCCATGGTATACATATACCACAGTTTGTTAATCCATTCCTGGGTTGGTGGGCATTCAGGCTGATTCCACATTTTGGTGATTGTAAATTGAGCTTCAGTAAACAGTCTCGTGCAAGTGTCCCTGTGGTAAAGGCTTTTTTTCTTCTGGGTAGATGTCCAGCAATGGGATTGCAGGATCTGCTTTTCTAAGCGGTAGTGGTTTTGTGCAGTATAAACTCAGCTAAGCTGGGACAGAATTCCTGTCCCAATATGATTCCACGTTACGATTGGCTATACGAGGAATTGATGTGCAATAGAGAAGACAATAGTGAAAGATCACTGACTCGCTCTGAAGGCTTCTGGCTCTGGGGCAGACAGTGCGTTTTGTCTCTGATCTGCTGGCTCCCCCCTAGGGATGGGGCAGAAGCCTGGTCTCCAGTTCCTCCAGCTGCCACTGGGCTCTTCTTTCAGCTTCTCTAACTCCTGAGTCAAATACATATGCAGCTTTGTGAGAAAATGTGTCAGCTTCTGCAGTCAAAAATATCAGTAAGCTTATAGGCAGTGAGAGGTAGGTGCAGCTTCCGATTTGTCTTCATAAGACTGTTAGAACTCCAGCTTCATCCCATAAATTTTGATGTACTGTATTTTCATTATCATTCAGTTAGAAATTAGAAAATATTTTCTAATTTTCTTATGATTTCTTCTTTGACCCATAGAAGTATGTTATTTTATTTGCAAATATTTGGGTTTTTGAAAAGATATCTGGTAGGAATTTATTTTCTATTTAATTCTGTTGTGTTCAGAGAACACTGGTCTTTTAATATTTACTGAGATCTATTTTTGGCATGGGATTTTGTCTTTCTTAGTGAGCAGACTATGTGTGCTCAATTGTTAGGACACCAATGGCTATTAAGTGAAATGGTCTAATGGTGTTACTTAGACTTTTTATATCCATAATAAATTTTTGTTTTATTATTTTGTTAGGTCTGGGTGGAGGGCAAACAGGTGACAAGGCAGGTAGCAGAAGTGGCTCCAGGTAGAGAGCGGGACCCAATCAGAATGCAGAAAAGAAACTGTAATATCAGATGCTTGTGGCTGAGACTTTTCCCTAGAGGGAGCATGTGCAGCAAGGAGCTCCTGGTGACCTTAACCGATTTGGGGCTCATTACACATCAATGGCTTTGACACTTCCCCACAGAGGAAACTCTGGGATAGACATAATCCCAATCTGTTATGTAACCTGTTATACAATCCCCAAATGTTGATCACCTAAAGGCAAAAAATGGCAACCAAGACCACCCAGGAGAGAGGCGAGACAAACTAGGAGCACAGAAAAGACAGAGTGAGGTAAGACCTGGAGAAACACCCAGATCTCCCTCTGAGGTGTACTTTCCCCCATGCAATAAACACCGTGTGTGTGAGAATGCTTTGTGTCTGTGATTTTCCATCATCAGCCTGACTCGTTTCTGGTGCTCATCCCTGACTCTGGGACCGACGACCAGGAAGCACCAAGACAGACCTAACACTTTATCAGCTACTGAGAGGGGGTCATTGAAATTCCCAACTATGCTTGTAGATTTTTCTATTTTCTCTTTAGATCTGTCAATTTTTGCTTCATGAAATTTAAAATTCTGATGTTTGAAGCATATATACTTAAGATTGTTAAATCTTTTGGATGCTTCATTTTACCACTATTACATGCCCCCTATCATTTTTAATACTTTTGGTCTTGAGGTTTACTTTGTCTAATATTTATATAATGACCCAGCTTTCCTGTGCTTTCAATATATTTGTATCTTAAAATTTAGAGCATGTCTCTTTTAGACAGAAACTAGTTTGATTTTGCTTCTTTATGCAGCCTGACAGTCTGCCTGTACCATTAATATTGACTGTAATTATTGATAGGATTTGGTTTAGAGCTACTGTCTTGCAATTAATTTTAGATTGTTCCCTTTTATTTGTGTCTCTCTTGTTCCTTTTTCTATCTTCTTTTGTTTTTTTGTTTTATCTTCATCAGATTTTTTCACATTGCATTTATTTCCCCAATGAATTATTAGTTATACATATTCTTTTCTTAGGCTGTTGTTCTAGGGTTCATACACGTAATGTATGCCTTAACTCACCCAAGTCTACTCACTGTCAATATTGTACTATTTCACATTTCAAACTTCACATGTCAGAAACGGAATAATCTCACACACCCCACCAGCCTTTCCGGTGTCTCAGATGAGTGCCCAGGACATGAATGAGGTGTTAAACCCATCTTTACAGCTGTCTGGCCTGGGACTCCAGTGTTACCAGCACTTTTGGATCACTAGTATCTCTGTTCCATTCTCCCTTGGTAATCCTCACACAGCTCTTCTTGCTCATGTGAAGCTCCACCCTTCGTCAAGGGCTTATGCAGAACTCTCCCACTCGCTCCCTTCTGCGCAGACTCTGGGGTGCCATTTTCTGAGGCCCTCTCTTCTCTGGAGATTCCAGCCGCACCAGCTGCCACAAGTCAGCAGGACTTTGCTGATTCCAGCTAAATGTGCTGCAGTGCAGAAACTGCCAGGCAGGGAGGTGGGACTGGTGTGAGAGTCCTCTTGTGAATTTCCATTCTTTCAGAATTTTCAGTAGCACCTGTCTGTCATCTAGTTCCATGATGTACAATGCAAAAGAGCTAGTCCAGTGCCCATTACGGCATATTAATTAAAACTGATAGGCTTAGGCCAGGCACAGCGGCTCATGCCTGTAATCTTAGCACTCGGGGAGGCCAGGGTAGGTGGATTGCCTGAGCTCAAGAGTTTGAGATCAGCCTGAGCCAGAGTGAGACTCTGTCTCTAAAAATAGCCAGGCATTGTGGTGAGTGCCTACAGTCCCAGCAATGGGGAGGCTGAGGCAAGAGAATCGCTTAAGCCTGGAATTTTGCTGTGAGCTATGATGCCCTGGTACTCTACCTAGGGTAACAGAGTAAGACTCTGTCTCAAAAACAAACAAACAAACAAATGAAAAAACTGATAGTCTTTAGGATTTTTATAATGAATGGAGTACATACTTCAGACAAACAGATTTGTGATATCTGTAAATTAGAAATGTGTGGAGTTTAATCTCATTCTGCTTTCAATAGAAATTATCTAAGAGTCTCTGTGCAACTTGAATTTAAGAAGAAATTCTATAGATTCTTGAAGAATACTGGCGGAATTAAAGTTCATTTTACATATTCTGAACATTTCAGAATTCTCTCTACAGTTTTTTAAGTCTTATTTCTCTCCTTTGCCTGCTTTGTTACCCTTTTCCTCCTTCCTATATTTCTTTATCTTCTTTTAACAAGTGCTTGTATAGGGCATAGTGGCATTACTTTAAATGCTTCGTAGGTATTAATTCACTTACAGAATGTGATGGATGATGTAAAAAAAAAAACAGTGGTAGTTGCAAAGGAAACATTCCTTTTTTATTTTTCAATTTATTTTCCTTCTATAAAGTAAATCATTTGTCTTGCTCCCCCACCTTTGCCTCTTTTTAAAACTATTTGAAAATAGCAGGAGAACCTCCTGCAAAGTTTTGTGGCTGTTGTTTTTTGAGAAAAGTAGGACAACTGGGCATTTTTAAATTGTTTTTTGTTTTGTAAAATCTTAGACAAGTAACCCCCTTTCGTGCTTTACCTTGTCCTACAGAGACTTGGAAAAATTCTTTCCATTCCTCACATTATATGGGTAATTTCTGATAATGGAGGAAACGGTCAAATTTTTTTGTTTTAAAAAACTTCCAAACTGTATAGATCTGATAGCTAAGTGATAGTAGAAGTGATAGTGAACTTAGGGAGGAAAAAGTTGTTTGGAATATAGGACTAATTTAACTATTTATAAGAGTCTGCCTGGATTAATTTATATTTTGGAATTTTGGGCCCTAGACTCACAGTCAAAAATGCCACATGGGAAGTGTAAAAAACACGACTTTAAAATGTCCGAACGATCTGGTCTTAAAAGTAGAACAAACTGAGGAAAAGCCAAACCAAGAGAATCGCCACCATTCTCTCTCTCTTCTGTTACACAGTTAAAACCCTCAGAGTGTGCATGTTTTACTTTTATCAAACAATCCTCTCTTCAGAGAGTCTGACACATCAGTTTCCTAAGACTAGAGTGGTCAAAAATCATCTTACCTACAGCAGCAAGGACACTGAAATGTAAGAGGACACTTCAGCCTTTACTTTGGCCTTCACGGTGGGCACATCCAATGTAAGTTATTACTGCAAATATCAAGGGGCATTCCTGGTCCATGCAGATTGCTGTGAAACCTTCATAAATTGATTAACAGGCATATCTCAGGCCAGGTGAAATGTGAAATCTTTCTGATATAAACCCCCTTTAGAGGTGGCCTCCTTTCCTGGACTGGAATCTGCATTTGCCCACCAAAGGCAATATACCTATTTGAGAGCCAGACAAGGTGTTCCACAGGCGCTGGGGTCATTGTTCACCTACTGCAAACCACCTTCAGGCCTATGCTCCTGATTTGTCCATTGCCTCTGACACTTCTTCACCTCGCTCATCATGGCTTACTTTTCATCCCTAGGTCTCCACTGAAGGGCCACATCCTCATCAGTAGTCCCCTACAAAGTAAAAAGGACCTCCAGATATATTCTCTTATAACCCATGTTCTTGTCCTGCAAAGCACTTGTCTCCCTATGCAAATATATCATTTGTATTTGTTCATCGTTTTATCGCTTGTCTCTTCCACTAAACTATAGGTTTTATGAGCAAGGGCTATTTCTGTTTGACAAATCCCAGCAAACACCATTTCTAGTGCAGATCCTGGCCTGTAGAAGGTATTCAGTAAATATTTGTTCACTGAATGAATGAACCACATTTTTTCCCCACCTGCACTCCTACAGGGGACTATAGCAGCCAGACAGAGGACAAGCCATATTCATCTTATCCAAAATTATGTAGAAGATTCACAACAGTACCCTGTGGCAAGGGTCACATATAAATCAGGGAAAGCAAGTTTGGCTTCTGCAATGGGCAAAGGAGGCAGAACTTAACACAGGCCACTTTTAGCAAGACGCCTTGTACAAACCTAGAGGAAAAGGTGTGGTTTTGATTGCTTATTTTCCAAATTGTGGTTTTTAACAACTCATTGGTGTTAATATCTTCTTTCTGTGGATAAGATGATGAAAGTAACTAGCATAAGGAAAAGTTATACCAAAGAAAATCAATTTACTGAGGTAAGAGCTTCCAGAGCCAGGACACTAAGCAAAGTTTTTTGACACCCTTCCTAAGCCACATAGGAAAAACTTGTCTGAGTAAGTAGACTCAAGTGAAAACTGAGTATTCAACTAAAAGGAATGTATTGAACAAAAATATCACACCATATTTCCAGTGAAGAACATTTGGAACTAATATGCCCATCTTTAATTCTAATCTAGGGATGGCAAAAAAATTTTAGCTGATGGGTCAAAAATTTTATCAATGGTCCATTGGTAGTGGCTGCTCAGAATCTTGGGCTGTGAGAAATTCTAAGTCTTGGTCTCAGCTCAAGATGGAAAGAGCCAGGCCCAGTTACTAATGGCTACTGTGCAGAGAGCAGGGATAAAAATGCTCATGCCATGTTATTGCTATTGCCTGTAACATTCCAAAGAAAAGTACTTCTATTAATAGGATTTTGAATTCAACTGTGGGTGATGGTAATACGAGGGCCAATGTGAAGGAAATGTCATATGCAGGCAGGGTCTGTGTTAATGTCAACTTCAAACCTAAAGAAGTGCCGAATCTTTCATCCTATAAGGAGCCAGTTTCATTCAAAGTCCTGGGTCTTCCGAATGCTTTCTTCTCTTACTCTTCTTGAACCTTGTCCTCACCTAGACCAACTAGCCCATTTGGGGTCTCCTGCAAACTCTTAGTGTTTGACATATGGAGCATTACTGTTCTGGGCCAATGGCTGAAAGAGAATATTGACTCAGATAACCTGCACTGTCTCATCCTCAAATTCTAAATCCTTTGATGGTGGGGCTTTCATGTCTCTAAGATGGATTAAAGTTAAGAAACGGGAGGATCTTTCTATTTTTTTCCTCAAAAAACTAGGAAAACTACTAAATCTAATTTTAACAGAAGCTTAGTCCCAAGGAGGGTACTTGGTGGAAAATCAGCTGCAGAAACAGGGTTCAGTTCATAATTCCCAGTCCTGAGGCCAGGAAATGGGATCACTTGATGCTTTTGAGGAAATATGTTTCTTTATTGGTAAATAATTTTTTAAAAAAAGAATAATGAAGTGCCTCAAAATGTAAAGACTTCTTTTTGGAGTGTTTGTCTTATTTATATTTGTTTCATCTTTTTTCTTTAAATGTAAATCACAGAAGTTGAAAAAAAAATGTGTTCTCTTTCATTTGTGTCCCCAAAGGGTACTAGTTCTCCTGCAGGGATATACTTGTCCTTCGTTTTCTAGGTAAACAGTTGAACAACATCCCATACAAGCCCCTTCTGGGTTGTAGTCCTATGACATAAACCAGGCCCCAAATTTTAGTAGAGGGCATCCAGAAACCACCTGTCATACTGAGGACAATTAATCATGTTCTCCTAAAGATTCATTTTTCTATTAATGAGGTAAAAGTTGAGGCTTTGACAAAGGAATATACGTAAGCCTCCTAGGTTCATATTATTTCTTTTTTAAAAATAAAAAGCATTTTTCATAAAATCTGATAAAATCCATATTTTGGGTATTTTTAGTAACATACAGCAATGATGTATCTAATTACATTATACTATGCCCAGCTTTAAGCTCTTGGGTGCTACCCCATTGTCCATAATATTAAAGTTTCGGTTCCTTAAAATGGCTTTGCTAGTAATTCGTGGCTCATCAGCCTTTCTTGGCTTCCTTACCTTTGTGTGTGTGGCTTCCTCTGCTTGGAACTGCACCTTCTCCCTCTTTGCCTAATAATTTCAATTTGCGCTTAACTAGACCCTCCTAATCTCAGGTCTCCATCCATGCAAGGTAGATGCTCCTCCCTTATGCCATAAATTACAGTTTCTATCTTTATCATTATGCAAATAATTATGAGCATTTTTTGCTTTTATTACTATTTAAAAAAAATTTTTTTTTTTTTTTTTAGAGTCAGAGTCTCACTTTGTGGCCCTTGGTCATGTGCTGTGGCTTCACAGCTCACAGCAACCTCCAGTTCTTGGGCTTAGGTGATTCTCTTGAATTTCTTCACAGAGTATAGAAGAAAATACAGGCTCCTTGGTGTCACTTCAGCTTTTTTTTTTTTTTTTTAATAATTTTATTGAATCATAATTATGTACATTGGTGCAATCACAGGGCACGATTCATATACATTCAGAAATATTTTGATCATACTGTTACAGATATCCTTCATGGCATTTCCTTGATCA
>CAUYON010033223.1:0-16242 GCA_963573935.1 Arctocebus calabarensis | reverse complement strand
TTATATAGTGATCAAGGAAATGCCATGAAGGATATCTGTAACAGTATGATCAAAATATTTCTGAATGTATATGAATCGTGCCCTGTGATTGCACCAATGTACATAATTATGATTCAATAAAATTATTTAAAAAAAAAAGTGCTGAAACACCTATTGAATTAATTTGATTTCTGGAATGTGAATTATATATCTCAACAGACTACAGAGAGAAGTTTTTCTAGTTTTTAGAGCTCCTTCAAGCCAAAAAATATTTGCAGATTTTAGTGACTGCCTTTGAGAAGAGAACAACAAAGTTTTCAGTCATGGATGGAGTTTAAAGACACATTTGAAGCATGATACTCAACAGCAGGCAAGTGACTCATTTCTAGTATCCCATCTCTTACTTCTTCTTCATACAGCCAGGGACTAACATTACATTTCAGGATATGCTGCAATGCCATCTTTTCATTGAAAAGAATTGAAAATGTTCCAGGAATATAGTCTAATACTTAGGAATGTGAAAGGAAATGAGAGAAGGCTCCAAAATTTCCCCTGCATATAAAATATAAGTCCAGCCTCAGAAAAGCAATAGACCTACTTTCAACTAGCAAACACACGGGAAATCCAGTTCCATAAGGGATAATAAAGAGACATATGGGTGGGGAACAGATAATTTGATGAATTAACTGGCTTTCAAAATATTTAGACATAAAGAAAAGAGTCCCACCTTATCTAATGTGCTTTATGCTTACTCATCATTGCGATTCTAAACTGTCTGATTTCCTTCCAAGCTCTTGCATTCAGTATGTAATAAAGGGCACAGTCATTGCACTTATTCAAAGCAATAAAACATGCCATAGATTGTCCTTGACTATCTTATTTATTTATTTATTTATTGTTTATTTCAGGTCATCATGAGGGTACAAACACTCAGGTCACAATTTTAGAATTTGTTAGGTAGAGTCTCTCTAGTAGTGTCTAGGTCACAATTTTAGAATTTGTTAGGTAGAGTCTCTCTAGTAGTGTCCAAAATGTGTGCCATAACCCCTACCTTGTGCCCTTTAACTGGAAGCACACCAATCCTCCTTCTCCTCTCCTCCTCCTTCATTTCTGACTCCCCGAAACTGAATAAAATTAATTTTTCCTTCTATGTGGGAGTGTATTAGATTGTCTGCTAGCTTCATAATAAAATCCAGTACATTGGATTCTTGCTTTTCCATTCTTGGAATACTTCATTAAGAAGACTATGTTTCAACTCCATTCAGGTTAATATGAAAGATGTAAAGTCAATGTCTTTTCTTACAGCTGAATAGTATTCCATGGTACACATACATACTACAGCTTGTTCATCCATTCCTGAGTTCACGGGCATTTAGGTTGTTTCCACATCATGGTGATTGATTGTAAACAGAGTTGTGATAAACATTCTAGTGCACTTGTCTCTATGATAAAATGATTCACTTTTCTTCTGGGTAGATGCCTAGTACTGGGATTGTGAGCTCAACTGGGAGGTCAAATTAGAATTCTTTGAGGAGTCTCCAAATGTCTTTGCAAAGAGGCTATATTAGTTTGCAATCCTGCTAACGGTGTAAAAGTATTCCTCTCACCACACCCATGCCAGCATCTTTGGGACTTTGTGATTATGGGCTATTCTCACTGGGTTTAAATGATATCTCAGATTAGTTTTACTTTGCGTTTCTCTGGTGATTAGGGACAATGAGCATATTATTATTATTTTTAAGTTTGGTAGCCATTCATCTGTCTTCCACAGAGAAGGTTCTGTTCCTGTCTCTTGCCCAGCAGTAGATGGGATTGTTTGCTCTTTTTTTGTTGATTAATTTGAGTTCTCTACAGACCCCAGTTATCAACCCTTTGTCAGATTTACCTTTTCCCATTTTGAAGATTATCTATTTGCTTTAATTGTTGTGTCCTTAGCTGTACAGAGGTGTTTCAGTTTAATTAAGTCTCATTAGTTTATTTTTGTTGTTGCGATTGCCAATGAAATCTTCACAAAATATGTTCCCAGTATGACATTATCAAAAGTTTTCTCCACACTTTCTTCTAGGATTTTATCATTTTGTGTCTAAGATTTTTTTTATTTATACATGTATTTTATTATTCTTCATTACATTATTCCCCCCCCCCACAGTGGTAAGACAGAATTTATTTACAGAAAAGAATACAGAAAACACTAAAGCTCCTGGTAGAGGGAGAGAATTCAAGTTGAGAGAGAGAAGCTCTCTCCATTTCTCTCCTGGTCTTTCCCCATCTCCTCCTTTAGGCCTTTAGTCTCAGGGTACATATAGGTATATGGGTTCCTTGGCCAGGAAACGAATGAATACAGTCCCTTCCACCAGGGGCAAGGTGAATGAATGTATCAATGAATGGATACAGTCCATTCATGGAATTGTGGCCTAGGATATTCACAAGAAATTGACCTAGGCATAGGAAATGGGGGTTCCACATTTAGTCCTAAGTGTGAAGTGAAGGAGGCACCAAGGCATAGGTGTCTCCTCGGCAGATGTCCAGCCTTTTTGGCTATTGGAGCCTCTGGTGGAGGTTGGAGGTCCCCCTCCTTGCCTGTCATCCAGCCCACTGGCTCTTCAGCTGGCTGCCACACCACTGACACTGCCAAAGAGGTCTGCCAGCCCCGCGGAGCTGGCTAGAACATCAATTGTCCTGCATCATTTCTCCCTCTCTGAGTAGAAACTCCAACTGCTGTTAGGGAAAAGGGTCAAAGACTCGATCTAACTGCTTCCTGCTGAATCAGGCAATGATAGAAGGGGGCAGTTAGGGTTTCTCCAGAGGGAGAGTGATACAGGGGTTCATGGACTGGAACCATCTTTAGTGCGTGTGGCTTGATGACATTTCTGGAAAACATAAATCTGATTAGTGTAATCAGTAATAGGCAAAGGTAGAACAGCATCAGGTCAGAAGCACTTATTCAGTGATGCTAAAAGAAAACCATATTAGGATTTTTCTTGCTGTTTTCTAAATGATAACTTCAAACTTACTTTTGGTTCACAAGTGTAGATGATCTGTGGTTGGCTGTCTTCATTGCCTCCGTAGAAGATGGAGAGTTCCAGGATTTTACTCATGAATGATGTATGCATCATATAACTTTAACAGCTGTAGAAGAAGACAAGATAACAGGAAAGGGGACTTCTCAAGTTCAGAATGTTTCTATAAAAATGATAGAGTACTGTTATTGCTCTGGCTGCTCTCGAACTCCTGAGCTCCAATACACTTATCACGCCAGGAGTTAGACTCAGACATGATTATCTAAGCACTCCACCCACATTGGTCTCCCAGAGTGGTAGGATTACAGGTGTGAGCCACCACAGTGGGCTTAAAGCCTAGCTTTAATGGACCTCACTTACTGTGCTCAATGCAATGGTACATTTCAAAACTACTAAGAGTATAGTATAAACGTCTTACCACAACAAATAACTAAGTGAGATGATGGGTATGCTGATCAGTTTAAGCATTCCACATTGTATATCAAATTAGCACATTGTACTCCATAATTGTACACAGTTATGATTTAATAAATAGAAGGAAAAAAAGAAATGAGAATAACAACAACAAATTTGCTCAAAGTTTAAATTTGGGAATTTCATTTTCATTGTTGTTAGCTGGATGATTTCGAACAAAGTATTTGATTTCTCTAGAATTGAGGACAGCTCCATCAGGCAAGGTAGCTGGAGGGTAGTGAATTAGGCTAATGGCTAATGCTTTCTGCCTGCTTTTCTCTTGACTTCTTAGCTATCACCTTCAAAGTATAGATCTTCTCATTAATAACTTCATTATCTGGAGACTCTCCCTATGTCTTCCCTTATATCTGTGGCTCTCAATTTATACTGTTCCTTCCGTTGGAGGTCTGCTGCTTTTTTCTATAGAGCTGGGTTCTACTTTTGTTTAGGTGGCAGCAGAGCAGCATGGCCAAAACTTGGCTCAGGAGCAGGTTACATTTGAGTTCAAGTCCTTGTTCTCACACTCATGGTAGAACCTAGGATGCTTCATCTAGCTAAGGTTTTGTAGGTGTTAAATTAAGTAACATATACAAAGTGTTTATGAATATTAGAAGCTCCATATATGCTAGCTACTATTATTAGCAATCTAATTGCCAAATCCTGTGCCCCCCTCATATATCTCACTATCTGCAATGACTTTGACACATCAGATATGGACAGACAGCCCTTCGTTGAGAACCTCTCTCCTTCATACTTGTCATTACACCATCCTTTGAACATTTTTATTATCTCACTTTTCCTTTTTCTTGCTGTTACCCTTCACAAGTGTGGCTGATTTATTCAAGTAGGCTTACTTGTGTCTTTCTTACCTCATGGCATCACAGGAAGACAAAGTCCATAGGATGAAAATCCAGAGTCTTTATCCAAACTTGGAGCAGAGAAATGGGAGAAGGTTGAAAGCATTTACACACTCTTCTGCTCAACAGTGTTTACTACAAACGGCAATTGGATACAGGAGGAGGGTTTTGCCCACTTTACAAATTAATGAATGAGTAAATGTACCAGGAGTGAGAGCTTCCAGGTGACGTTTGTGAAGATAAATTTCTATACACTTCACACTTCTGCTGGTCTGATATTTATCTAGCAACCAGAATGAAATGGACCATGAAAGGAACTGACAAAAATCACAAGATCTTACTATGGACTTAAGACTTAGAATAATTATTTGCAAACTTTATTTCCTCAGGCTTTACCAGCCTGCAGAATAAATGAGGTTATCTTGATAGCCATAGCTAAAGTGTCACCACAGCTTCTAATGAAAGACCTCCAGTCTTTTGTGAGGTCTCACTGCTACATTCCTGGGAGACAGTAGGGGTATCTCACCCAAGGTCATGGAAGGACTCAAGGACATCAATCCTTCACCAGGTGTCTTCTAAGGCTCATATTGTTGGTCCCTACCATCCACTGACCCCATTTCCTAGGACATGGAGACTATCCATACTCTCTAGTATCCACTGGGCATTGTTAGCAACATACCAGTGTCCTTTCAATACAAGGTCTAGGGCTGAGTATTATGTCAATAAGGAAGAAAACTCATCATTCCAGGAGTCAGACTCAGACATGATCATCTAAGTGCAAAAGCAGTAGTACCTGTGACCCAAGCTTCAAATACAGTGCCTTCCATTTCTGTGAGTAGCCCTCTCCCCAAAGAGTCAAGGAAACATTCTTTCCACCTCTATTCCTGCTTTCAGAGATGAGCAGTGAACCTAATATCCCTTTGCAGCCCTCTTATCTCCATGCAGATCAAGAAGCTTCACACTCATAGCTAGCCATGACTCTCATTTTAAGATCTTCTTTTAAGTCAATAAAGACAAAATCTTTAATATTTAGGTGGTGCTTATTGTATTTTAAAATACTACTATTTCAAAGAAGCAAGCATTCAAAGTATTTCTCTATTCTGACTATTAAGGACATTTGCAATCACTAGTGACTAGAGCATTTTAAAGCTTGGGAAGCCACAAGAGCAACCTGTTTTTACCATCTTGTTAGTTTTTGATTAGTTAAGTGAAGATGCTATGAAGACATGGTTTTAATTTGAGGATTTAAAACAGGTAAATGGGTCAAAGAAGATTTCAAGAGTAATAAATGCTTACAGATGTGTTTCTGAAGAATAAAAGAAAGTAGCCAGATAACACAAGATTGGATAGAGGAAAAAAACTTATTTAAAGGGAAAGAAACCTACATAAACAAAGTCTTGATCTAGTTGGGGAAACCATGGGTAATTATATAATTTTCTAGGAAAGGTTTATTTATCAGATTAAATATTTCTGCTACTGGGACAAAGGTTAGGTGATAAGGAGAGAGGTACTAACTTCTATAAATTTTCCTTTCTGGGACAACATTTGAACTTATAGTATTAGATAATACTGTGGCTAATTAGAGCTAAGCATTTACTAAAATGAAGGTGAAATCTTCAATTCTTAAAAAAACAAAATCCAAAGATTAAACATTTCTTGTTGGCCACGGTATGTTTGCTCATCAAGACTGGAATTGCCAGTAAACCCTAGGAGTTTTAGTTCCTTTAGCATACTTCTCTGGACCCTTGTAGTTCAGATCTCATATTTGTACACACTCACTAAAGTCCTATATTTATCATAGTTTATTAAAAGTGTGTGTGTGTGTCTGGATGATTTCATTAGTCTCTGTCTCTCTCACCATACTCCAGTCCCAGGAAAGCAGGGTTAATCAGTTTTCTCTCTGCTCTAGCCTGAGTTTCTAGCATAAAATCTGGTACAGAATAGAGGCTCAATGTACTGCTGTGCACTGGTTGCAACTGTCCTGACTTTGGCTGCTAGAATTTTGTCTCTATTGAGCAATCAAGAATTGTGTTTTGAGGAGGAAAAGCAGTGGCCATTTGGGCTAACTAACCAACCAGGCCTGGTCAAATGAGAAGCTGAGAGTCACTAGGGAATTCAGAGCATTCTGAGCACCAAATACTGAGTAAGAGGCTGACACGTAGAACAGAAGCTTTCAGTTGATGTCTGGAATGGAAAGAGTAATAAGTTCTTTCCAAAAGATATGAGCAAGGGTAAGCATGTACGACCAGATAATAATTTACAGAGCCAAGTACAAAAGGAAATTACTGCTGGTTATTAATTTTTTAAGAAGATCAAGATGGAAATATCAGAGCATTAAACCAGGTGCATGGCCCTGTGCAGCTATACAGGTTACACACCTTTGAAGCTAGTCTTGCAAGCAGCTATAGTTACTTAAGAAACTTTGAACATACATTTACAATTTTCTATTACAAAATTAAGAAGAGAGATTTGCATTAATGGAGGGAAAGATGCTTTTAAATATGTAGGTATTTTTCCTTAATCTACATGCTAAGTTTGTGTCTTCAAAAGAAAATGGACCCTTCTGTACCTTTATCCAATGGGACTAACTCTCCACCTTCCAAAAGATTTAATCAAACACACCGGTTTGCCCTCTAAATAGTCCTGAACTCCTAGTAGCACTGCAACATCGTACCCCTCTTTAGCCTCTAGTATTTGGCCTACATTTGAGGCTCCACAGTCTAAAAGGCATTGATTTTGAAGCCAAATGGTTTTAAATCCCAGTTCCACAAATTATAATGTAGTAACTAAAAGCAGATTACTTGTGCTTCCTAAAACCTCAATTTCTTCATCCATAAAATAGAAATAATAGTATGTAGACACATGTATAGCATGGCCGTGAGTATTAAATAAGGGAAACAGTGTAAAAGACTCAGCAAAATCAATGCACTATAAATGAAAAACAGGTGTCCAGACACACCTTGTGCTACCTCTCTGCTTTAGATCAGAGCTGAATGGAGGAAGGGCAGGGCCCATGGGTCAGGGGATCCCGCTCTGATCCCTGCTCTCTGTCACTGAGTGAGCCCTATTTACAGCTAAGTCATTCTCTCTCTGAGAGTTTCTACGGGGGTGGGGAATGAGGGATTGGTTGCAGGCGCTCCTTCCTGGATGTACACTACTTCGAAACTGGTTTGAATTTTCACTATCCTTCCTAAGGAATCACCCCTGACCCGATGTGTGTGCACGTCTAGCCTCCCCCAGAGTCTCCAGGGCGCTGCCCCGTCTCCTCCCCCCCCGCCCCCCCCCTCCCCGCCTGCTCGCACTACTCCAGGAGTTGGTCACGGAGCCCCGCCGCGAGCTGCCTCACTGCTTCGCTCCTACTTGGGCGCGCGAGCTGGAGCCCACTTGCCGGCTGCCGAGTGGCAGTCACCACTGAGAGGTCGCCGGCGCGGCGGTCGCGCGTGCGGCAGGGCGGAGCAGGGCGAGCTTGCTCTCCCCCAAGCCCGCGGAAGTGCCCGGGAGGTGGGCAGGACCGGCGGAATCCAGACCAAAGGAAGGCGCGGAGGCGCCTCCGGGAGAATGGAAGTACCCCCGGACCTGGAGCTGAATAACCTAGCGCACCGCGGGCAGTGCGCACCGCAGGGAAGCAGTCCCTCGCTGTTTCTCCGAGAGCCCAACACTGTTCCCGCGCGGCCACGATGATCCCTCCGAGCGGCACCCGGGAGAACGGCGTGAACCGGCTGCCCAAGGAGGCGGCGAGCGCCGAGCAGCCACCCTCTCCTGCATCCAGCAGCAGCCAGGAATCCAAGGTACCTCGCTCACACTTGCCCCTAGAGAACACAAACTCACTCTCGTCTCTCTGTCCACCTTTGTCTCCTCCGATCTTACACTGGCGTGGGGGATTGAGACGGGTCTCTAGTTTAGGCAGGACTCAAGGACTGTCTGTGCCTCCCTAGAGACCGGAATATCCAACAGGACCCGTCGCTAAAGATGCTGGACCATGTCCCTGTGGACCCAGCCTTTTCACCAAGACACAGACACACGCGCAACTCATGTTGACGCTGGATTCAGAGATTGGTCCCTTCTTGGGTGGGGGCGGGGTTATACTTGTGCCCCAAGCTTGTGAGTATAGGCAGTTTCTGAAAGCTGCAGGGTGGAGACAGCTGAGGGATAAGCCTCCAGAAAAACTTGGGCATTGGACTAGGAAAGGGTGTCCAAATCCCTAGGGTCTCAGAGACCCTTTAATTGACAGGTCTCATCTCAAAGTTCAGATACCTCTAGTTTAACAACAACAACAAAAAAAGCCTAGTCAAAGGGAAGTAACTACATTTGCCTGAAAGTTGATGCTCCTCTTGGGGAAGTTAATACTGTAAAGAACTTACACTTGCTTTTACAAAAGTTACACTGGCACATTTACACAGACCAACCCCGCTGCACTTCTGTCACTCATACGCTTCCTCTGAAACTCTCCTGGGTTGCCACACACACGTTTGGAAATCTCGGAAGAGGATGAATTAAAATGTGTCTGGTAGCCATGCAATATACCAAAAGGCAACTCAACTGGAAGTGAAAATCCTAAGATGGAGTTTGGAATTTTATGGATTATTTTAAGTACAGAGCTCCTGACTCGATATCTTTGTGAGTTCTCCAGGCATTTTTGGAATGTGAGCAGTCCCTGTATAGTCAGTAGCAAAGGAAAAGGGGAATGTGCTACATAGAAAATTCTGCGTTACTTCCACTTTATGGCTAGAGCAGAGAAAGCTGAGAAAGGTTAGGTGACCTACCCAAGGCCACACAGCTAGTTGAGTGACAGACAGGACAGGGACCACGTTGAAGGAGCCACCGTGCAACTGTCTCTCGTGTTGTGCACTGTTTTACGTCTTCCCTTTTCACCTGATGTCCTAAGTGTTTTTCACACCGCTAAACATCATCTGCAAAATTGAAGGCATCTTCCATGTTAAGATATCTTTGAAAATAAATTGAGCCACATTATTATGTGAAAGATTAGTGTCCAATGCTTTCCCAGCTTTTTTTGCATTTTATTTTGCTACTCTTTCCCAAAAAGTGTATTTATAAAAGAAATTAAGTGGAATGTCATAGAATCATCTAGACAACAGGGCACAACAGGTTCTCTAACCCAAGGGTTTATTAGGAGAAAAATGATGATCCAATGTCTTGAACACTTAAAATATTACCCGATATCCATATTCTTTGCAGATTCTTTGACATGCCAAATCATAGAATATTATTAGTAGAATTGGGAAGATTAGAGTTCTTATATAGAGGTATTTTTTAGTTATTGATCATGGTTCTGGTGAAAGTTATTTTATTACGGAAAATTTCAGTATACATGAAAGTACAGAAAACAGCATAAAGAACTCTCATGGACTTAATCTCCTAGCATCGCTAATTATCAATTCATGGACAATGTAGTTTCATTGTTACTCCCCAATCACCTCTTCTCCCTGCATACACTAATTTAAAGCTAATTCCAGACTTGAAATAATTTCACCCTATATAAATATACTATCAAGTTGCATCTCTAAAAGATAAGGACTCTTTCCTTAAAAATGACTATGATCCCATTAGCACATTATTCTGGGTTTTTTTTTAATTATATCATGTTTGTGTACATAAATGTAATCACAGGATACAATGTGTTGGTTTTATATACAATCTGAAATATTTTAATTGAACTGGTTCACATAGCATTCATCGCATTTTCTTAGTTATTGTGTACAGACAATTATATTGTTCTGGTTTTTTAAATCAAACATGGCATATATTCTTTGGAGGCCCAAGGATGGTTTTTGGAAAATCTTTGAATAATCAGAACTAGCACTCAAAGTTGTACAAGTACATATGCATCATCTAGGGGAGAGATTCATAACGTACATCAGATTCATAAAGGGTCTACGCTGTTATTTTAATATCCTTTTATCTCACTCTTTAGAATACAGAGGCCCAGAGAAAGGCAGTGACTCAGCCTATCTTAGACTTTGCGTATCCCGCTACAGTTTCCTCAGAGCAAATTCCTATAAGCACAAGTAGTAATGTAGCTTAATGTGATTGTAGTTTTTACAATATTTTTATGAAATTAGTTGAATTAAAAAAATTTTAAAGCCACTGATATACCTTACTGCTCTATCTTTCCACTAACTATTCCTGAGGGATAACAACCACAACCTAATTTATTTCTCAAGTGCTGGACAGAAATCACTAAATACAAAGAAAACTTCGTCTGTAACCAAGTAGCCTACCATGATAAGCCTAACAAGTTGCATCAGCTTCCCTATCTCTAGAATGGTGATGCTGGTATCCAGCTGGTGATGTTTTACTTAAGGCCTAAGAATATGTAAAACAAGTAATATGTTATAAGCATATACTTGCATAAAGCACTGTCTATTCCCAGTATACATTTCAAATTTGGTGACTGTTACTACCAATCAACCCTAAATGTCATTGCTGGAATAATTTCAGTAACCTTAACTGACATTCCAATAGTATAACTGAGTTTTCCTTTTCAAACTTTTAGTTATACTATTGACTACAGTGAGATTTCATCTCAGCTATTTTTCATCCTAGGAAGATAGGCCAGAGACCACTGACATGTGACTTAGATTTTGAAAGGGTGATTTATATAAGCCATATAGTACCCCAGTGGAGCCTAGGACCAACATGACTCTCATTCCTGGATGGTCCCCTCTGAAACTCGACTATGATCTAATCTATGAAAAAGAAATCCCTAACCATGAGGACACATCCTGAATCCTCCAGGAGGGTGTCTGTGTCCATTTATCAGCCACTATTTACTAAGCTCCAGCTTTGTGCCTGGCACATCTCATACTTAGATGTAAAACTATCATTGATAAGGAATTTAAATCTCCTCAGGGGAGAAGATGAAAGAAAATAGAATCTTGGCTTTACATTGAAACCCCCTTGGGAACCCAGGCCATAGGCTAGAACTACTAAATTAAAATCTCTGAGAAAGAATCCCAAGCAAATGTTATTTTTTAAAGCTAACTTGGTGATTTCTTTCTAGCCAAATTTGAGAACCATAAGGAACATAAGCTGTCAAGGAAAGCAAGATTCATGCCTTTCTATTGACTTGCTCCCCTTGCATCCAAAGTACTCCAAGGAATCACTGGTATTTACTCTCTCTTCTTCACTTCCCATTTACACACAAACCCTGAGAACAGGCTCTAGCAAAGGTGACCTGCTTGTTGCCCAAGCAATTTTGAGTGTTACTCAGATAGAGCTAGATTTACAAGGTTGACTATATCTCTATTTAAATTATCTTCATGATAACAAAAGTAAAAAGTATTCAGAGTTACAACTAGAACATATAGGAAAACGTAAAAAAATAAAAAGTTATTTATCACACAACCACTCAGAAATAAGTATTGTTAATTTTTTCTGTATTTCTTTTATGTATATTTCCTTTTTTTATGCAGATGCTCACTGGAAACAAAGTTGGAATATTTTATACTTAAATGCATATTATATTTTTTTCTTCTACCTAATGTTAGTTTTCCCATAATCTTTTTTTTTTTTTTTTGAAACAGAGCCTCAAGCTGTCTCTCAGGGTAGAGTGCTGTGGCAGCACAGCTCACAGCAACCTCTAACTCTTGGGCTTAAGTGATTCTCTTTCCTCAGCCTCCCAAGTAGCTGGGACTACAGGTGCCCACCACAATGCCGGGCTATTTTTTGATTGTAGTTGTCATTGTTGTTTGGCAGGCCCGGGCTGGATTTGAACCCACCAGCTGTGGGGTGCCACTTGAGCTACAGGCACTGAGCCAGTTTTCCCATAATCTGAAATTACTGATCACATGAATATTACAGATGGTGTGGTATTCCATTTCATTATTCTACCACATCTACTTTATCAATGCCTTCTGATTTATATGTAGATTCTTCCCAGCTATCACATACGTAAAAAGTATTAAAACGTACTTCCTAATATGTCAACATTTGTATATATTTCTGATTAGTTTCACAAAATTAGTGTTACCGGTACTAAGTCTGGCTATAAACACTTCTAAAGTATTTTATTCTCATTATCATAGAGACCATTTTAAAGTTAAATCACATTATTTTTTTCTTAGTGTTTATCCTTGAAGTACAATGTCATACAAAAAAAGTGCTTACAGTGTAACATGATAGCTATAAATGAATATTCAAAAAGAAAAAAATTCTTGATCCATGTGTAACCACTACATATATCACAAAATAGAATATTAGTGTCATCCCAGAATCTCTCTCATAGCTACTTCTGGATTGCCTTCCCATAGGTAAACAGTATCCTCACTTCTAACAACAAATTACTTGCTTACTTTTGAAGTTTTAATAAATAGAATCCTAGTGTCTCGCGCCTGGCTTCTTTCACTCAGCATCATGTTGAGATTCTTCAAAACCACTGCATGTAGAAATAATTTCCATTGCCTTATAGCATCCTACTATGTTAACGGAGCACAGTTTATTTATCCACTCTGCAGATGTTGGACTCTACATTGTCTCTTGCTCTTTACTGTTTCAGGAAGGACTTCTATGAACATTTACGTACATATACTTTGTGGCACATATGAAACACTTCTGTTGGATGTGGCATTTCTGGATTACAGGGTATACATACGTTCAGGTTTAATAGATACTGTCAGCTTTCCTAACTGGCGGTGCCAGTTAATATTCCCACCAGCAATGCATTAGAGTTCAATTGATCTTTTATATCAGCACTTGGTATTGTCCATGTCATTTTAGCCATTGCATAGGCAATGGGTGGCATCTCAATGTGGCTTTAGCTTCCATTTACCCAATAACTAATGAGCTTAGCAGTTTTTCATTTATTTATTGGCAAATGACATGAACAATTACCATTTTGTGTAGCTGTTCAAGTCTTTTGCCCGTTTTTTACTGAGTTATCTGTCTTTTTCTCCTTTCTCTATGGGAATATTTTTACATATTCTGGATGAGAATTTTGAGAGAGAAATATATGACAAATACCCTATTCTGTTCTGAAAAAGAAGCTTATCTTTCTTTTCTTTTTAACAGAAATTCTGTATTTAATATAATGCAATATTAAAACATTTTTCCAGATGGTTGTGCTTTCTGTACCCTGCTTATAATAGTTTTGCCTACCCAAAAGTCATATAAGTATTCTCCTATATTATCTCCTAAAATTGTTATTATTTTACCTTTTGCACGAAGATCTACAATCTATGTATGTATGTATATACATATATATATGCATATATTTATATTTCTTTACTTTTTTTTTGGTATGGTGTCAAGTAGGAGTCAAGATTCATTTTTACTACACCACCATCTTTGTCACAAATAAGATCTGTTTATGTGGTGGTTTCTATTATGTCACATTGGTCTCTTTGTCTATCCTTGTACACTGTCCTAAATGTAAAAGTCTTGATTCTAGTAGAGTAAGCCCAGCAGCTTTACTGTTTTTTTCAAAAATTGACTTGGGTTTATTTTAGGTTCTTTGCATTTCCACATGCATTTTAGAATCACCTGATCAATTTGCACAAACCACCTGCTAAGATCTTGATTGGGATTGCATTGAATCTTTAAGTCTATTTGGAGAGAATGGGCATTGTCCCATTGTACAGGATTTGCTTCTGTCAAGTCCCCTAGGATGCCATTGGTAAGAAGCAAATTTTGTTAGTTTCTCAGTTTAAGCATTCCCAGACCAACTTTTTTGGTCTAAATTTGATGCTCAAACATATACAAAAGCCAGTTTGTGACTGGAATTCTTGGGGAAATATTTTATTTATTTACTTATTTTTGTCCGTTAAGTCTAAGCTAAGATTTATTTATCATTAATCTGATAAACGGTGCATTGGTGAGAATTTTGTTTCTAGTTTATCCTCTTTCTTTTTCAGATTTCATTCTATGTAGACATCAAAACTAATCTTGAAAACTTTTGTTTTTCAACTGTGGTAAATTATGCATAATGTGAAATTTACCATTTTAACCATTTTTAAGCCCATAGTTCTGTGACATTAAGTACAGTCACATTGTTATGCAGTTAATAGTGATCATCTTCAGAACTCTCTCCTTATCCTCAACTGTAACTCTGTGCTCATTCACCACTAATTCCTTGTCCCCCCCTTTCCCTACCACTGGCAACTACCATTTACTTTTTCTCTGTATAAGCTTGACTCTGGGTATCTCTTATAAGAGGAATCATATAACATTTCCCCTTTGTGACTGACTTACTTCACTTAAAATAATGTTGTCAGGGTTCATCTATGTTGTGGCATGTATTAGAATTTCCTTCCTTGTAAGAATGGCTAATATTTCATTGTATGTATGTGGCACATTCTGTTTATCTATTGGGGTTGAATCTACCTTTTGGCTGTTGTGAATAATGCTACTATGAAAATGGGGGTACAAATATGTTTTCAAATCCCTGCTTTCATTTCTTTTGGGTATATAACCAGAAATGCATTTGCTGGATCATATCTTAATTCTGTTTCATTTATGAGGAATCAACATACCATTTTCCATAGCGACTGCACCATTCCCACCAGTAATGCACAAGGGTTCATTTTCTCCACATATATGCTCACCAATATTAGCTGTTTTCTGGAATCTTTGACTCTATTGGGTACAAAACAGAATCTCATTGTTCTTGTGCATTTCCCTAATGTTAGGTGAAGTTAAGCATCTATGTGATTTGCATGTCTTCTTTAGAGAAATATGTATGCAAGACTGTTGTCCATTTTTAAATTTGATTGTTTGTTTTGCTGTTGTTGAGTTCTAGCATAGCCTTATTTTTATTTATTTATTTATTTATTTATTCATTTATTTTATTGTATTGTCTTTATTATTAAATCATAGCTGTGTACAATAGGGAAATCAAGAGGTAAAATATGCTGGTTTCATATACAATCTTAACTATTTTCATCAAACTGATTAACATAGCCTTCCTGGCATTTTCTCAGTTATTATATGAAGACATTTCTATTCTGCATTTAGTAAGGTTTGCCTATACCCTTCTAAGATGCACCGTAGGTGTGGCCCCACCATTTACCCTCCCTCTGCCCCAAAATCACCCCTCCCCTCCCTACCCTTGCCACCTTCCCATATTTTTGTGTTATAGTTGGGTTATACACTTCAAACGAGAGATATAAATTAGCTTCATAGTAGGGCTGAGTACATTGGATACTTTTTCTTCCATTCTTGATATACTTTGCTAAGAAGAATATGTTCCAGCTCCATCCATGTAAACATGAACGAGGTGAAGTCACCATCTTTCTTTAAGGCTGCGTAATATTCCATGGTATACATGTACCACAATTTATTAATCCATTCATGGATCGATGGGCACTTGAGCTTCTTCATGACTTAGCAATTATGAATTGGGCTCCAATGAATATTCTGGTACAGATATCTTTGTTATAATGTGATTTTTGGTCTTCTGGGTATATACCTAGTAAAGGAATTATAGGATCAAATGGCAGATCAATGTTTAGATCTCTAAATATTCTCCAAACATCCTTCCAAAAGGAACATATTAGTGTGCATTCCCACCAGCAGTATAGAAGTGTTCCCTTTTATCCACATCCACACCAAAATCTATGGTTTTGGGATTTTGTTATGTGGGCTAATCTTACTGGAGTTAGGTGATATGTCAAAGTAGTTTTAGTTTGCATTTCTCTGATGATTAAGGATGGTGAGCATTTTTTCATGTGTCTGTAGGCCATGAACCTGTCTTCTTTAGAGAAGTCTCTCTTCAAGTCTTTTGCCCTTCCTGAGATGGGATCACTTGTTCTTTTCTTGCTAATACGTTGGAGTTCTCTGTGGATTCCGGTTATTAAACCTTTGTCGGAGGCATAACCTGCAAATATTTTCTCCCATTCTGAGGGCTGACTGCTTGCTAAACTTACTATGTTCTTGGCTGTACAGAAGTTTTTTAGTTTGATCAGGTCCCAGTAGTGTAT